>CM066044.1:47776225-47938664 GCA_033557465.1 Ichthyophis bannanicus
TATACCGCCTTATCCTTCAATCAAATAAATAAAACAATTGGATTGTAAGCTCTGATGAGCAGGGACTTCATCTTACATCTATATGTACAACGCTGCGTATGCCTTATAGCGCTATGCAAATGATTAGTAGTAGTAGTAGCAGACTGTTTCTGATGATATTAAGGTGGCTAAACAGGTAAAAAAGACAGCAGCAAAAGCCAGAAGAATGCTTGAGTGCATAGAGAGAGACTTAACAATCTCAATTATGTATACTTTGGAGGAAAGGTGGGAGAAAGGAGATACGATAGAGAAATTGCAATATTTCTATGGCATAAATTTATTTTATTTTATTTATTTATTTAGACAGTTTTGTATACCGCCTTATCCTTCAATCAAAGCGGTCACAACACAATTGGGGGATACGTTTAACACACGGGGATATGAGACACATACACTAATACTTACAGGGAACATGGGCAATGGAGGGTTAAGTGGCTTGCCCAAGACCACAAGGAGCATCTGTGGGACTAGAAATCCCAGTCCTTCCGGCCCAAGGTTGCTGTCCTCTAGTGGGATTTGAACCCCTGACCTTCCGGCCTGAAGTACCTTGCCCTAACCACTAGGCTACTCCTGCACAGGAGGAGAGCCTCTTTCAATTGAAAGAAAGCTCTGCAACGGGAATAGACTCAGGAGTAATATGCTGAAGTATTTCTTCACAGAAAGAGTGGTAGACGCATGGCATAGTCTCTCGGTGGAGGTAGTAGAGAGAAGGTCAGTATCTGAATTCAAGAAAGCATGGGACAAACACAGAGGATCTCTAAAGGGAAAAAAGGGACTATTGGTATGGAAGGGCAGACTGGATAAGCTGTACGGTCTTTTTTCTGCCATTATATTTCTGTTCTGTTTCTTAGGGGGCCTCGCATTCATGATGACCTAATGGCTCTAACCCTGCCCCTCTTAGGCTTCATCCCTTACTGCAAGCCCTGTCCCCTTCTGAAAACAAACACCTCAGTCTTTCTGCAGCTTTAGAGTTCTGACCTGCTCCAATGGCATTATTTTAGAAGGGAACATGAGCAGTCTCCACTTGCATCTCCCCCCTGGCTGCCATCTTGAAAAGTACCACCATCTGACACATGGAAGTACATTACTTTTTGATTTACTTAGGTGGTCAGATGCTGTCAGTTTTCACGTTGGCTGGCATTGGGTGAAGCTAGTTGACATTACTCTTTTCCCCTTCTGGAATACACCACAGGGGTGAGTCGGGGCTTTGGAGAGGAAGCAACAGAGTGAGCCTCTCATTGATTTTTTTTCGGGTTTGTGAGGACAGGGCTTAGGAGAGGCTCCTTAGTTTTGTACTTTGAGCCCTGGATTGAGGCTGGGCCACTAATGCACCAGAGATGTGAGGCCTCATCCCTCCAGAGTCAGCTTCAGACGATTTGGGAGGTGGGATGGGAGAAGGACCGCTGGCCCTCCTGGGAATCAAATTCCAGAGGGGGTTCTTCAAATTAGGGCAGAAAGCCCCTTTTATTTGCTGCCAACAAGGATTCTTTGAAAACTAATTTTAACTCATGCACTAGAATTTAATTTCTTGCAAAAAGCAGCATGCAAATGTTTTTGCACACCGTTTCTCACAATATTGTGCATTAATGAGCTCCTTTTGCATGAATTTACTTTGCAGCTTCTCTTTAATGGGGAAGTTAACATAAATGCGTGTGAAAATTTCTACCACTAAGGGCATTTTTTAAAGCCACTTTGCAAAAGTGTGTTTTATATGATGTTATACACCAGAGAGATTAGCATAGTTGGCCCCTCAGTTAACAGTGTGAATTCCAGGTATCAATGAACACTTACTGTACAGTTATGTCTGCCACAGATACTTGCCTTCTTGTTAAAAATTGGAAATACATGTATAATTTGTGTTCTTCTCAGATACCCACAACTTTCAAACTAAGGGACATGCATAGCATGCAGTAAGCTTGCCATGCTAAAAGTTAGGATGGAACTCAGTGCTAAAAATCGCACGCTAACAGGTTAGCACATAACTGGATGGATACAGGTGGGTTGGGGTGGAATTTGGATATTGGCAGCACAGTGTGTTTAGCATGGGCGTAATGGACGCGTGCTTACCACGATTCGTGCAGTTAGCTTGGATGCACCCTCAATGGGTGGCGTTAGGTACATCCATGTGCTAGGTCCCACAGTGCTTCATGGGCCTTTGCATTGGTTTTGCAGCCCATCTACTGTGGTGGAGAAGCAGCTGCTGAGGGCAGAAAAATAAAGGGAAAACTGCCTTTTTTTCCTTTCACCCAAAGAACTGCAGGCTCGGAAAGGGTTAACTCAGATACGAAAGAGAAAAGTTTCTCAAAGAGAACTGCAGACCAAAACACACCCCCTGTTCCCATGGAAATAGAGGGAGGAGAAGGGAGTGGTTTGGGGGCGGAGTCAGAAGGGATAGGACAGCCCCAAACATTTAGGAAGAAAAACTGCACTCATACAGCAGATTTTCCTGACGGAGGACAGGCTCAGAGCAAGCACCAAGGCAAGCACAGACACAGACACAGACACAGACACAGACACGAGGAGGAGATAAGAGACTTTCCTCGGGAGGAGAGAAAGAGAGAGAAAATTCAGACACAGAGGACACAAGGGTTCCAGGAAGGAAGGACAAGAAGTCCAGGGGAATCCCTTGCACAGAAGCCGGTGAGAGCCAGGAGTAAAAGGCTGACAAGGCTTGTGGAAACCTCGGGAGAAGAGTCCTCAGAGGAGGAAATATTCTCAAAAGGGTCTTGGCTCAACTCTCTACCCAGTAAGGACGTTATCAGCAGAAAACCCAGCACTACTAAGGTGAGCCTTTTACATAGGTTAAAAGGCTTATTAGAGGAAAGGGGTTTTCCCTGCCCTTCCCCCGCTAGCTCTCTCACGGTTAAGAGTGCCTGGGGAAAACTACTGAAGGCTCTGCAGGCTGGGGAGGCTTCCCAAGAGCATACCCAGGAAAACAATGACCCAGGAGAATCAAGTGTGGAGGAAATGGAGGTAGGAGTCTCTGGAGAGTCATATAGCATTTCAGATATGGAAGTAGCTGTGCTATTTGTGCAAGAGAAACATAAGAGGACCAAAGAGGGTTTGAGTGAAGAAAAAAACCCAGCTGGGTGAAGTTAATGTATATTTCTGAGTTACCATGTATTAGGTAAAAGAACTGAGGAAGTTCCTTTTACCAGGACTTTTTTAAGCCAGTACTTTTAGCCATGCTTTTTAAAAGTAGTTGTTTCATTTAATGCTGCTTGGGCCAGAGCTAGGCTGAAAGTTTGTATTACAACTGAGAAGGAATTACACTACGTGTGAAAGCAGTTGATTGAGTCAGGAACTGTGCTACACCTGCTGTTGAACAACGGAGGGTGGCACAGCGCCTCCTGAAGACCAAGTACAGAATATCATTGAAAGTAAAGTTTTACTTGAATGCCAGTTTTAAGGCTACAGCAAGCCAGGGACTGCATAAATGGCTTGAGTATTGTTATGTTTGGAGAAGTATCCTGAGTTTTTGTTTTCCCTTATCTTCAATCAATTCATGTTAAAGAATTGACTTGGTTTTGGAATTCCTGATTTCTGAAAATAAAAGAAATTTTCCTGCGACCTTGCACTTGGCTATAATCCTTTCGGGGACACAACTACATGAGTTTAGGCAAGTTTTAACAAAGGTCAATCGTCACAACTCCTGCAGCCCTAGGCAACCGCCTGGCCACAAGGGGGCGTGACGACACTACGTACTACTGATGTGCTTTTTAGTAAACATATCTCCTAAATATCCCATGAAAAGAGCAGTTTTCTAAATCACGATTTATAAGTTTTTGCCTTTTACACATATAAATGCTGCTATGTTCATGTTTAAAAGCTGTATAAGGTTTCTAAAATGACGGCCAAATTTTGTGAATAGTACACTAGTATCTTGCCTTATAAGTCATTGCTAGGTTTCTTTCCCAGAGAGCTAACCTAAAGGGACTGGCTTGTATTTTAACTAGGTGCACCCTTATAAAATTATACTCGACCATTTAAGAGTCTAGTCACCCTGTCTTGCAAGGTCTTCCTGCAATTGTTCTCAATCTGCTCATGATTTAACAACTTTGGAGAATTTTGTGCTATCTCCAAATTCAATCACCTCACTTGTCATTCCTTTTTCCAGATCATTTAGAAAATTGTTAAGACTATGGTCCAATACAGATCCTTGGGACACTTCCACTATTTGCCCTTCTCCACTGAGATAATTAACCATTTGGTTCTACTTTATTTCCTCTCTTTTAGTGAGTTCTTTATTCATAATAGGGTACTGCCTTCTGTCCCATGACTTTTTAATTTCCTCAGAAACCTCTCAGGAGGGATTTTGTCATGATGTATTTGGATTTTCAGAATACATTTATCAATTGACTCGCCCTTATCCATATGTTTGTTAATAACTACAAAAAAAGTGTTTCACTACCAGACCTGCAAACTATGTAAATGTCGCTGAACGACATTTTCAGCAGCACCAAAACAGTTAGAGCTTCTGGATATCTGCGGGTGTCACTGCTAAATGTCTGGTGCTAAGCGATTAGCATCAGGACATGTTGCGGGCATTCCAAGGCAGGGAGCAGTGGCGATATTAAACCGCTGCCTGGTTAGCGACACGTGGGTAAAGTAGGGTGTGGCAAAGACTGGCCTAACTTTACCCATGGAGCTAACTGGGCAGTTGCTCAATATTGCCGCTGCTCAGTTAGCTACTGAATTTTGTGGCGACCTGGATATTCAATGCCGGTGGTCAGATATGACCCCAGCATTGAATATCCGGAGTTGGAATTCGGCAGCAACGGCTATGCACTTTACAATACTGCTAGCCGCTGCCGCTAAATATCCCCCCTTTTATTTTTATATTTTCATTTTATTTATTGTTTTTGTTTTGTCTTTTTGATTGTATTGAAATTTTATAATGTATTTTTTATTTTATTTGGTTTTATTTTGCAAGTCAGATATTGTTATTTGCTTTGTATTCTTAGACAGGAAAAGGGAGGAATATAAGCAATTTAACTTAAACTGATTTGCCCAAGGTCAAAAGGAACATGACTGGGACTTGATCCCTGCTTTTCTAAGTTCCAGCCAGTTGTTCTAATCACTATTCCTCCACTCCAAAACCAGATCATAAATATTAATTACAAGTACTTATGAAAATAAAAAAAACAACAAGCATTCAAATTCACACGTTGGGAGTAATTTTATAAGGAACTGCCATCTTTAGTTGCCAACAGCATTCCTAAATATCTGCATTTTAGTTGTTTATGCACCTAAGTAGCACCTTACATGCATAAAGGACCTCTTATAAAATACCAACCAGAATAAAACTATGTGCATTGTTTTTTTTTATGAAATATTTAAACTTCTACATCAAGTAAAAATAAAGGAAAACACACACATCAATTTAAGAAAAGAAAAAAAAACATTAACAAAAGAAAAGCAAAATTAATTATGGACCCAGGGCCAGCCCAAGTGTTTGTGCCCCCTTGGCTCGGTTGTGGCACAAAGCCACATTTTTAAACTGCTGCTGCTGCCAAGCCAAACCACCCCCAAAGACGGAATCATTGGTGGCACAAATCTGATGCTTTTAAACTGCTGCCACCGCTGATTCCATGTTCGGGACCGAGGGGGGGAGGCGGCTTGGCTTGTCAGCATTTAAAAGTGGTGGTTTTGTGCCACCACTTTGATGCTCATGGGAAGCCACTTCTGATCCCCCTCTGATACAACTTCCTGTTGGAGGAGGTCAGACGTGGCAGGCCATGTGTGCCACTCCATGCCACCCACCGAGATCTGACACCTAGGCGGCCACCTGGCCTGCCTAGAGGACGGGCTGGCCTGTAAAGACCACATCAAGGAGGGAACCAGAGTTAGATAATCACTCTTATCAAGCAGAAATATACTTTTATTGCTAAACATTTTCAGGCCAATTCTGTTTTGCACGTCCTGCCCCTGTATGGCCAGTCAGGATTGGGGCGTGCAGCAGTAGCACCCGATTATGATCCCGTGGGGGCTAGACGTGACCGCGGGATCAGAATTGGGTCTAACAGCCTGGATGTGCAGGCCGGGCTCCAATTCTGATCGGCCACACACCCAGCCACATGCCCAGCTAACTCAGCCAGGCTCCTGAATGGAGCCATAGTGCCATGGCGCCCCATCGCTATGGCACTGCAGCTCTATTTAGGAGCCGCAATGCCCAGCCACAAAAATAAACTTCTTTCCCCACAGTCTGACCCCCGATATGGCCTTCCATAGCCAGGGTTGGGTTGCAGGTAACCCCTGAGCCCCCTCTCCTCTTTGATTTTGCCTGCTCCGTGGTCCCCTGATGTCCAGGGGGACATATTCCACCTCTGAGGAAGAATAAGTCCCACGTCTACATGGGTGACCCCGGACATACAGGGCCAACATCAGAATCGACCCTGTACATCCGGGGTCACGTTCACGCCCACCCTCGCTTCATCCCCGGCCCACCCCCTGCGCCCACGAACAGAGATCCCTGCACAAGTCAGCTATACATGCGAGGAGTTCTGTGGCCGCCAGTGCGATCTGGATGTTTAGCAGGTCTGAACATTCAGACTGGACGTCCAGACCCGCTAAATGAGAATCAGAATGATCCCCTTTGCTTCTATACACATCAATAAAGAAATCAAAAACCAAGAACTGTTGAACCTAGTCTTCCTAGGTGACTCCTAATTCAGTCTATTGGTACTGACTTATCTGTAAGAAAATTTTCCACTTGTGAAGAGTTAAAAAAGACGTTGCTTCTTCTGATAAACCACTACGCATTTACAAGGGAAACACAGGCAGAAAGTGCCTCCCACGGCCAGAATATGAGGTTTTAGCTATAAGAAGCCTTTTCTACATGCTTGTGTGGCCCGTGAAACGTCAGGTAAGATTGTACTTTTCTGACCACAGAAAAGTTCTTCCTTTTTACGAAAATAAAACCTAAATACAGGCATCTTATCTGACTCAGAAGAAAAAGTTACCAACATGATGGTGCGGGTAGATATAAAATCATAAGGAGATTCCAAGAAATTAGATAAGTCCAAAGAATTACTAGATTCTAACACTCCCCAGGCAAAGTAATATTCACATTTCTATTTGGTTTATAATAGCAATTAGAAATAACCAGAATATCAGCATTGGACATCAATAGTACCTCTTCAAATTATTTCCTAACTAATATACAGGGTGGCCCAAAAAAAGTGAGAATGTCTCGTAGCATATAAGTTATTTAAAAATTCAAAAAGACAGATGTAAATGATTGACAAATTAAAAAAACAAAGATGGCGACCGGAAATTGTCTAAATAAAGACGTTATATAGCTGAAAAAGGTAAATAAGTAAACTATTTAAGCTTTTACTTTACGAGATGTTCTCACTTTTTTTGGGCCACCCTGTATCCATATGGAGCCAAATAATTTTTAGGAACATTTTAAAAGTGTAAATTTTTTGCCCTAGTAGAATTTTTTAAACTTTCCGATTGCCAAGGCACAAACACACTATCCTTAATATTTGTTGTTTCATTCAATTATAAAGTTGAAAATTGACCACTCATTTTATCAAAACATTGTTCTAACAAAGAAAATCTATCATCTTAAGATTTTAGTTTGGCAATTACCTCCTCCGAAAAGGAGGAAACCTGTTCCATAGTCCCTTCCAGTAAGGTGTTTGTGTAAGAACCTTCCATATATCCTGAATCATAATAGTACCAAGAGGGTCCAAAAATTGAGTGGTAGAATCAGACAAGTGCAGTTCCTTAGGGAACACAGCAAAACTGCCACTGCTGGGCAAGATGCCCCCCTGATAAAGTCACTTCCTTCTCAGCAGGTGAAGGAGGAGGAATTCTAGCTAAAGGGCTCAAGGAGGCACCTAAAATGAGGAAGTTGAAAGTTCAGATGTTAGAGACAAATATAGCTACCCCTGCAGTAGAAACAAGGAGCAAATGTTTATCCATTGGACCAGTCATCTTACCAGTTGATGTTGTGGAGGCTTCCTCTGATTTCCCTTTATTCTTCCACTTACCTCCTCCTTTAGAATACAGGCAGTAGCACATTGGATTTTAAGCAGACCCTCAGGTCACCCTGATGACTTTTCAGCAAAGGGGGTGGGTTTGTTGGCACTCTCCACTCCTCTGGCTGGCTGCCAGCTCCCCTCTACGCTGCTAAAATCTGAGCCTACTCAGCCTGTTAAGCTCTACTCCCTCCGCGCATTATTTGTTTCACATTAAACTTTCTCTGCGGGTGTGCAAATGGGCAGATTTTAGGCATACTTGCAAAAAGGTAGGCATGGGTATTTACACCAGCTCAAGGGTTGGTGTAAATGTCTGTGCCTGAAATTAAGGTACTTTTCTCTGCCACATTTGCTAGTATTTTATAACATCAAGTATGCATGTACTTGACTTTATAAAATGCTGTATGTGTGACTTTATAATTACCTTCCACATCTGAAACAAAGAGCTCTTTTGAGACTGGTATGTGTGTGGAGGGGGTGGGGGAGACCTCACTGAGTGATAAAGGTTAAGTATCAGTGGTGAAGACAGTCTTCATTATTTTCAATTTCTGTTTCTGCTGGAATATCAAGATGTACCTTTGGAATATGTGGCTGCAGTGAAAATTATCATCACAGTGTGCATACCAGATAACAATTGTGTGAAATGATGATTATCACCTCCAACGGATAATTGACTGAAATGCTTTCAGTGGTCTAGTATTATTCTGCATCATTTAAAAACAAATGTGATGTTTGTGTTAAGATAGAACTGTAGAGGTTGGAAAACGACTGTGGTTACAGCAATAAGAAGAAATGCCTTACTGGGTCAGAGCAAGATCCATCAAGCCCAGTATCCTGTTTCCAACAGTGGCCAATCCAGATCACAAGTATCTAGCAGGTTCCCAAAGAGGCACATAGTTTCCACAATGCTTGTCCCAGGGCAAGCAGTGGATTTACCGGGTCCTCTGTAATAATGGTTTATGGACCTTTTCTCCAGGAACTTGTCCAAACCTGACTGAAGACCGAACACAATTTAGGACAACTATCCAGAGGGTCGCCATGAGTCGACACTGACTCAACGGCACTTAACAACAACAACGACAGTTTTTACTGCATCCTCCGGTAACGAATTCCAGAGTTTGATTACGCATTGAGTAAAAAAAATATTTTCTCTTATTAGTCTTAATTAGGTTGCATTGTAGCTTCATTGTGTGTCCTCTAGTCTTTCTACTTTTTGATGGCATAAACTACTGATCTATGTGTCTATCTAACTCTGCTCCACTGGTTCTGTTAGACAGGAACTGCAAGGTAAATGAGATATCTTGGGGAAGGGGAAAAGCAATTGTATTTGAGCCTCAACAGTAGTGAGGTCAGCTTCGTTTGCTACTCACAATTTTTTTATTGAAACTTTATCATACATTCAGGGTTTATTTTAGAAGAATTTCCACTGCTAAAAAGCAACATTTACATGTGTAGATTGATATATATGTGTAAATACCATTCCATATTGTCCTGCTAGACCAGTCAAGACAAGTGGGTTGTGTTCCCCTACCAACAGATTGGTGGAGACAGAGAACCAATGAAATGCCCAGGTTTCAGTGACATCACTCCTATGCTTCTATTAGCCTGGGCCACTAGAGGGCAACTCAGTAGTTTTCTGTCTCCAGCAGATGGTGGTTGGATTTTCTCAGCTCTGATAAAAAATCTGTACATCATGAAGAATTGATTAAGAGAAAAAGACCATGAAGGCCCACTTTGAGCGTGATGTGGGAGACTCTACTAGACTAAGGTCTTTTCAGTAGCCATAGAAGAAGGAAAATTGATTCTACTCCACGCTCTTATCCTAGTAAGGGCCTGTTGAGCAGCCAGAAAATTGGAAGCCTGCATTTTCAAAAGAGAAAGAAAAACAGCATCTGGGGAGTAGCACTGAGCCTGACCATAGTTTGCGCTGCCTGGGGCTCCCAGAAAGTGAGTACCAAGGCTTGACCTCATCATTGTCCTCATTGGGGCTCCCAGACTTGTTTGTTTTGGGATGTAAGCTGGTGTAGACTGTAGGCGACCATTGGCTGGGCTTCAGGGCTTTCTGGCATTTTCCAACATGCACTGTTAATGTTTTCTGCCTTTACGCACCTTGCGCCCAAGAGATCCCAGTGTACGTTCTGCCTAAGCTACTCCAACGCATGCCCCTACCCAAGTGCCCATAATGTGCTCCTGTATGCACTCTATTAGCGCACGCTCTTGTGCTTACACAGCCTTAGCATGCACTGTATGAATCACAAACATGGACTCTGTTCATACCAAACATGGACTTTGTTCAAACCTGTCATGTACAAGCTCAAGGTCTTTCAAATGCAATGCCTGAGACAGATTTTGGGTCTCTCTCTTCGTCATCGCCATTGAAACGAGATAATTTGGACAAGGTGCAACCATCAACCTTCAGTCGAAGAACAAATCCAAAAATGCAGACTGTGATGGTTTGCAGCAAACACAGCACTGCGTTTCAAGCTCTCTACCAAGTCTTCGAGCTCTGCATCAGTGCCCTAGTAAAAGACGCCTCATCTTCACATCAGAAACTTGAATGTCAAGTCAACTTTTACTGATGCAGAGTTTGAAGACTTGGTAGAGAGCTCGAAACACAATGCTGTGTTTGCCATTCTACAGCCAACTTCTCACAGCACTTGTTTCTTTCAAGATGGACATCAGTTAAGTCTGATCACAAGTTTATAATATTGATTGCTTTTATATGGAGTGTTTCACACAGATAAGTTGTGTTTTGATGCACTTTTGTGGTGTTGGGTACACTGTTACAAAAATGATTAAAAGGAGTTTGTTATTCAAGGACTTTATTCTCATAAGGCCTGATTCTGGCCCAGACGTCGATCCCCTTTGTATGTCCGGTCTGAGCCAGACATACAGAGGGGTTCGCGATTCTGATCCCAAGGGGAACATCTTAGCCCGCAGGATCAGAATCACGAACAGTCATGCACACATATGTAAATGTTCTTCCACGAATGTATTCAATATTCTTCTCTGGGGTGCTTCCTAAAGCTACTGTTATTTTTAAAAACAAAGAGAAAGTAAAGACATTTTAGATGTATTCAATCAATCATTTACTACCAATGCAGGGTTTATAGTGAATTTTTCACCACGTCTTCCGTCACGATCTAATCATCTGGTCTTCGCTCTACAAGCACATTGATTATAAGCCCTCCAGGAACAGGGAAATAGTTGCTGTACCTGAAGTAATTCACTTTGAATTTCTACTGAAAATGTATGAGCCAAATCCAAGAGAAAAAATAAAACAATAGAGCACCATACAGGCCTTGCAGTCAGGACTGGCTTAAGCATCTTACGGCTACAGCTTCTAATAACCTCAGGAGCAGCTGCAGTCAAAGCAAAACAATAGATTTGACAGCCATGCAAACTCAAAGAATCATTAGTATGTATTTTTAACTATACAGAAGATAGGCATTTTTTAAATAGCAAATTTAGGGGCCTTTTTACTAAAAGGTTGCACTTGCCATGCGATTAGCAGAAAAACTAACACACAGTAAGCACAAACATTGTGTGCTACCTGTCAGGGGTGTGCCCCACTGTAACACGTGGCCTAATGATACCATAGAATATCGTTATGTGCCCTTATGCTAATTGCTACATTGACACTAAGCACTTGGCAGTTGCCCTCACGCTAGTGGCAATGTCCTCTCCACACCCTCACTCCGACCTTAACCCAGACACTCTCTTCCCTAACAGACAATGACTACTTACCGCATGTTGTAGGATTCAGTAACTGGCATGCTAAATTGTTTTTTTTTAATTACCCTCTTTGTACTGGATGTGCATATATGCTCAATAGCAGGCCTAAACTAAATGGAAAGAGCTGGCACATTCACTGGTCAATACATATGGAGTAGGAGAGTAGCCTAATGGTTAGAGCACTGACTTTGGAACCAAGAGACCAGGGTTCAAGTCACACTAGGACTCCTTGTGGTCTTGAGCAAGTCACATAACCCTCCATTGCCTCAGAAAAATCCAGGCTATCAATGTCCCTGTTTAATATGACATCATTAACATGTTTAAGTTACAATGTGAACCACTTTGACTGAAATGATAAAGTGGTATAAAAACTGTTAAATAAATAAATGTGTTCTGCACAACTATTTATACATATTTAAAATACAAGTGCTTAAATTTCTAAAGTGACCATGCTGAAAATTAACCCAATGGTCTTTACTGGGTAATTGAAATCACAGCAAATACAACTGAACAAAAATCTAACCTTTTTAACCTCCCATCTTCTAATTGATGCTCTAACCTTAAACAACCATGGGCTTCTCTAAGCAGCTGTCTGAGCATTTTACTCCTACAAAATAGGAGAAGACACTTTAAAATCTTGAAGTTATCATGTATATAAGATACCTGCAACTGTTATCCCATTATAATGTTAGATTGTAATCCATTTCCTTATTATACAAAGGAAATTGTTACCTTGTTGTACTGTAAACCTCTTTGACTAAGGGATAAAGTGGTATGCAAAAACCTATTAAATAAAATAAATAAATATTCAAAAAGCCCAATATTCTTAGGGCTGCTCAGTGACTACAGTGTTGGACGTGCTATCTGGATATTCTGTCGTAGTATCCGGATAGTGACTGCCACTGAATATCTAGATTGAATGGCCACTATACGGATAAATTCCAACCTTATTCGGATAGTGGTGATTTTATACCCACTTTCATTGTCACCTAAGCTATCTAAATAAAGTACTGTCTGAAAATCACCGCTATCCAAATAAGGCCAGCACTTACCTGGATAGCAATCATAATGCAGTTGCATTAACTGGATAGTGCTGTGGCAATCTATGGAGATATTTAGTGACAATCTCTCTCTCTCAGCATCCTTATCCAGATAGTCAGTATGGGCTGTCTAGATAAGGAGTTTGCATATAGAGTCTGAATGCATCTCACTTGTAATTCTAACTGTTGATAAGAAATGAAAGTTCGTGGAACTATTGAAGTCAAGGCAAGATCTGGAAGACCAAGAAAAATCTTTGACAAAGTTGTCCTAAAAGGTGAATAATGAAGTACCCCAGGGATCTGTGCTGGGCCTACTGCTATTTAACATATTCATAAATGACCTTGGAATAGGAATAATGAGTGAGGTGATCAAATTTGCAAATGACACAAAATTATTCAAAGTTATTAAAATGCAAGAGGATTGTGACAAATTGCAAGAGAACCTTGATAAATTGGAAGACTGGGCATCCAAATGGCAGATGAAATTTAATGTGGACAAGTGCAAAGTTATGCACCTAGGAAAGAACAACCCACACTGTTTACACAATGCAAGGTACCACCTTAGAAACCACCTCCCAGGAAAACATTTAGGCATCATCGTGGATAATACATTGAAACCTTACGCCCAGTGTGCAGTGACAGCCAAGAAAGCAAACAAAATGCTAGGAATCATAAGGAAAGGAATGGAGAATAAAACCAAGGATATTATAATGCCTCTGTATCGTTCCATGATACGACTGCTCCTTGAATATTGTGTGCAATTCTGGTTGCCTTATCTTAAAAAGGATATAGCTGAATTAGAAAAGGTACAGAGAAGAGCAACAACAATGATAAAGGGGATGGAAGGATACTCCTATGATGAGAGGCTTCAAAGGTTGGGGCTCTTCAACTTGGAAAAGATGCAGCTAAGGGGGAATATGATAGAAGTTGATAAATTAATGAATGGAGTGGAACAAGTAAACGTAGATTGGTTGTTTACGCCATCAAAAAATAGGAAGACTAGAGGACATGCAATAAGCTACAATATAACCCATTTGTTTATTTAAACTTATTTATATACCGTCTTTCTACTATTCAAGGCAGTTTACATGTAACAAAAGAACTACCATGCAGGAATGCACTGTTGTATAGGGAACAAGACTAATAAGAGAAAATATTTTTACACTCAATGCATAATCAACTCTCTAATTCATTACCGGAGGATGTAGTAAAAGGTATTAGTGTAGCTGGGTTTAAAAAAGGTTTGGATAAGATCCTGGAGGAAAGGTCCATAAACCATTGTTCAAGAGGAGCCAGGAAATCCACTGTCTACCCTGGAACAAGCATTGTGGAACCCATGTGCCTTTTTGGGAACCTGCCAGGTACTTGTGACCTGGATTGGTCACTGTTGGAATCAGGATACTGGGTTTAATGGACCTTGATCTGACCCACTATAGCATTTCTTATATTCTTATGTTAAAATTGGTCAGCTGTTTTGCAAGAAATAATCCACAAATCACTGCAAATGGCCTACCGAAAGATTTAGCTGACACTGGAGTAGTTGATGAAGGTCCACATTAAAACATTGCATGGGAGAGTTGTCAAACGGAAACTGTTTCTATGACTACATCACAAACATAGTTTTCTAAAGTATGCAAAAAAAAAACCCCTTTGATACACCTGAAATCTTTTGGAACAAAGTTCTTTGGACCGATGAAATGGAAATTGCCACAATCACATAAGATACATTTTAACAAAAAAGGGTGGAGTATTTGAAGACAAGAACATCTTGGCAGTCATTAAGCCTGGGAGTGGCTCTATTATGTTTTGGGCCACTGGTACAAGAAATATTGTGCATGGAAGAAAGAATGGATTCAGCTAAATATCAACATATTCTAGAAGCTAAAGTTTCACAGTCAGGTGAAAAAAAAAAAGCTGAAAGGAGATTGAATAGTTCAGCAAGACAATGAACCAAATATACCTCAAAATCAAGCTTAAATTTATTTAATTTTATTTAACATTTTTTATATACCGCACTATTCATCATCAGTGCGGTTTACATTGAACAACAATATACCTGCCAATACATGACTGATCTAGGTTTACATATAACAGGGAAGTACTTAAGAAAAGAAAAGAAAGATGAAAGTTTTGGCATGGATTTCAGTCTCCAGATTTCAACATTATGAGATTTCAACTATGGGGAGATCTCAAGCATGCTGTGCATGCCGTAAGATCTAAGAATACTTCTGTGCTAGAAGAATTCTACAAGAAAGGATGAGAAAAATTCCAAATGTAAGACTAGAAAGACTTTTAGCTAGCTACAGGAAAGATCTGGAAGCCAATGATGGTGTTACAAAGTACTGCATGTAAAAGTGTCCACACCTTTGACCTGACATATTCATTGATTCTTATTTTGAATATGTGAAAAAAAGCATTGGAGTAGCCTAATGGTTCCAGTAACTAACTGTTGTTGTTAAGTGCGGTGTTGACTCATGGCAACCCTCTGGATATTTGTCCTAAATTGTGTTAGGTCTTCAGTCAGGCAACTCATTGTTGACAGACTGGCACCCATAGCTGCTGTTATTGTATCGATCCATCTCATTGCTGGCCTTCCTCTTTTGTGTTGACCTTATATCTTGCCAAGCATGATGCCTTTCTCTAATGATCTGTCTCTTCGCATGATATGTCCAAAGTATGAAAGTTGAAGTCTTGTCATCTGAGCTTCTAAAGAAAGCTTAGATTTGATCTCCTCTAGTATTGACTGGTTTGTTCTTTGATCAGTCCATGGTATACACAGTATTTGTCGCCAGCACCATAATTCAAAGGCATCAATTTTTTTCCTGTCTCTTTCTCTGTCCAACTTTCGCATCCATATGACATTATTGAAAATGCTATGGCTTGAACAAGTTGAATCTTTGTATGGAGAGAAACATCTCTGCTCTTGAGAATCTTGTCTAGATCCTTCATAGCCATTCTGCCAAGAGCAATGCATGGTCAGGTTTCTTGACTGCTTGTTGCTTCTTTATTGATAGTTGATCCAAGTAGTTTAAAGTTGTCCACAGTAACAAACTATGACCCAGAAAAGAGAGGGTTTAAATCCCACTGATACTTGTCGTGCCTTTGGGGAAGTGATTTAAACCTTCCATTGTCTCAGATACTGACTTAGTTCAAGACAATTTACATTCAAGTGCAATAGGTATTCTTCTGTCTCTGGAGAGTGTACAATTGAAACGCTGAAAAGGTGTGAGCTAAATCCAAATACTGTGGCAAATATACTACTTCACAGCATATTTTATGACCTGGGCCAGTTATGCATTTAAAGTGGCATTTTAGAAAGGGCATCCGAGTGCACTCTGAGACATCTAGTGTAAAACGTGTTGAAAAACCATCATGGACATCTATGTTTCAGCCTGATCTTAGAAACATAGATGCCCCCAATGTGGATGCCCACACTGATGTTCACATAGACATCCCAGCTACAAAAACCTGTGGCGGGGACATCTAACTCATGCTAGTTTGAATTCGGGGATGTCCTCATTCCCTGTCAGTGTTCATTGTCAACATGTGTAAATCGTACAGCTGTCCAAACTCTGTCTATGCTCCACTGAAAGTCTGCCAAAACTCTGCCTTTGTGCATGCCTACTCTTATTGTGTCAATCTGCAGAAGGCCTCCTTCTTTTGTCCCTTAGTGGTATTTTGCCCTCCGCTGTACTCTTATTATATTATTAAGTATGTATATAAACTAAGGCATTTTATAATCTATTTGTGTACTTCACAACTCTGCCTATGCTCTTCCCAAACGATGCCCCCGGCAATGCCTACAGTAAAAGCACGTATGTGCATGCCATTATGCGTACTTTTCCTTCTGGTGCAATTTTTAAGAGCTATTTTATGCAAGTATATTGCCACATATGTGCAGAAATGACTTAAAAAATTACTCTTATTCTTAAAATCTCATAGGGAACGCTAAAAGCCTGAAAGCTAATTGAGGGGAGAGGAAAGCTGAAGCCTAATCCCCTTGCACTGGTTTTACGTACAATCTTGAGGGTACTTTCTGTTTTGGAACTGCAGTTTTATTTTCAAAGAGAAACTTCACAGTTTGCCTCTGAAAATCACAAACAATTTGTATCCAAATTACTCATGTTCTTTGCATCTGCATTAAAGTACAGTAAGTGCAAATTACATGCTATGACATTTTAACATGTAATCGTTGAACCTACCTTGTTTCTGCCTCTTTTTCTTAAATGGATATAAGTACACATGTTGTATGGGAGAAAGTAATAATGAAAACTCATTTTATATGGTAAACTTGTGTTTGCTCATATAAAAACATTGATTATTGACCTCATAAAGAACAGTTTTCAAAGCAATTTATCCTAATACCGTATAATGGCCTGGCTGAAAATGACCTTTGCTCAGTTAGACGTTTATATGAGCTTTCGCTGCACATGTACTTTTAAATGGGTTAAAAAAGAGGGCATTCTCAGGGAGATAAAGCAGAGGACAGTTTCGTTACCCTTCGTCAGGGGTTTGTCAGGCACAAACTAAAAACATAAATAAATAAAACATTTAAAATCACAAAAGAACAGACCATTAATAGCCCAATCTGCAAGTAATTACATAAATGAAAACAATAAAAAGCAAAGCAGGCAATAAACAATTAAATAACCAAAATTAAAAAATGTATCATGTGCAATCAATATAAAACATACTGAACAGAAACATAAAAAAGCATAAATACCTCTGTTGAAGACCATTAAAAACAGATGGTTTTGTATCATACTGATATAAGGCTTAATAGAGAAACAGTCACACTAAAGAAGACATGAAGAAATAAAGTTAAAAACAAATCAATTAAAACCAATACATACATTAATATACCATTCATAATGTAATTGAAAGAACTAAAAGAGAGACAGCATGTTAATTAAATGAGGATATCTTTTTATATCAAAAAATATAAAAAGATATCCTCATTTAATTAGCATTAATATATTTGATTATTTGTTTGCCTCTTCAAGTTTTGATGCCTTTTCTTTGTTCATTTGGTTACATCTATTTTAATGTTTTTAATTATCTATGCTTTGAAATTATTTGTACTAATAAATTATTGATGTGTGCATTTGCTCTCTTTGAGGTACCCCCTGAGGAAGGCTCTGCCGAAACGGAGCGATGTAGGGGTGTGTCAATAAAGGACTTTTTTACCTGTTCGCCCTTGTGTTTCTTGCTAGCTCTGTGCTGCAGCCCCTTCTCCCCCCACCCCTCATGAGGCCTGCCACCCTAGGCGGATGCTAAGTCTGCCTCATGGATGAGCCATCCCTAGTAGACTGTAAGATTTATGGCCTTTACTTGGTGCCATAACTGCATGTTCCTTATCGTTCCTCCAGTTCAGTCCTCTACCTCTGGGTTGTCAATCTCCTCCTGCAGCTTGGAGACTGGTATGTCAGAATGATGACATCACTGGATATAGCCTGCTGCACTCCTCCTTCCACCCCAGTGTTACCAGTCTCCATGCAGCAGGAGGACTTGACGAGCCTTGTAGAAGGGCTCTCTGGAGGAATGGATAAGGAGCCTTTTTGTGTAGTGGTAGCTAAGTGTTGAAAAATTGGGCTGTTATTTGCTGGTATCTCTTTAAAAAAAAAAAGAAAAAAGAGAATCCACAGCTGAATAGCTAGAAGACAGAGCAGCTTATATCTGTGCTCCAGGCTCTCTTGCTCCCTACCTGTGCCTGGGGGGTGTTTTTCGGGGGTTCTGGCTCAGGGCTTTCGAGCTTCCCCCCCCTGCGGTGCTCAGATGTCTCTCCCCCAGGACTCTTCGGGGGAGAGCCCCTCTTTCAAATGGCGGCATATTTCGGACAGCAGCCTGCCCTTGCCGCGGCTTGCCTGCCTGCACAGGAGCTCAGCGGGGCAGTTTTGAGCCGTGCTAGGAGCATTCAGCAACTCCGTTTTAGCAGAGTCGCTGCAGACCGAGCCGGTAAGTCATCCATCGGCGTCGGTCTGTTTTTCCTGCGGAGAAAACCTTCTCTAAGGTACGGGGGCACTCGTTGTATTTTTGGCGCCCTTTTTTCCTGTTCGGCAATTTCACAGCGGCCATTTTCAGCTCCGCGGAGAGGCCGCGTGCTAGCAGACAGCCTGCCGTTTCAGTGCAGGATGACTCGGGGGCCCGATTTCTTTTATTTCCCTTAGTTTTCTTTTTGTTTCGTTTTAATTATTGCACTACTTGGGTTTTGGGGCTTCCCTTGCTAGTTGGTTGTTCCTCCTTTCAGCCATCCTACAAGGATCTCTTTCTGTGGAGGCAGTGCGTTAAAAAAAACCAAAACAGAATCTATACCTTATCTCATCTAGAGTGCTGACATTTATACCAGTGGCTGAATTAGGTGAGGGTGCTTACGGTGTGCTCCTGGGGGTCTGGCTGCGGGCTATATGGCTGCCAGACCTCAGTGTATTGTGTGTGGCACTAGGAGAGGCACAGTGGCTGATACTGGGATTTGCCGGGGCTGTGCGACGCTCTCATCCGCGGTGGAGCAGCAAATGGAATTGCAAGAGTCCCCGGAGGCACAGGGAGCGCCCGCGGGGGGGGCGGGCTACGTCCCTGCGGCCTTTGGCGCAGGGAGCGGCAGAAGAGCTGGCGGGACGCTCCGGCGTCTCCCTGCCGGCTCTGGTGCCGGCTCTTGGAGAGTTTAATCCTGAGTTTGTACTGCTGATGCATCAGGCTTTCTGCCTGAGGCGACAGGGTACAGCAGCGGGCCCTGGGTCACTGGGCTCCCCGGTTCCGCAGCTGGAGTCGGCTGAGGAGTTGGATGAGGGGCCACCGGCGCCTAAGCGTGCAAGGGCTAAGGACCCTGCGCTGGTGGAGGGCGACTGGCCTGAGAGCTCCGGAATGGGACCAGGAGGAAGGTACCCCGGATCTCAAAGAAGGGGAGATCCCTGAACCCGAGGATCAAGCTAAGATAGTTAGGGTCTTCCGTAGAGAGGAGTTAGCGGCCTTGATCTCGGAGACCTTGCAGATGTTGAATCTGGCTACGCAGGTAGCGATGGAGGATGAAGTGGAAGATCCAGTTATCTGGGCAGTAAGTCAGACGCAGGTGGTGTTTCCAGTGCACAAGGTAGTGGACAAGATGATTCAAGATGAGTGGGATAAGCCGGAAGCAGGTCTGAGGGGCTTATGGACATTGAATAGATTGTACCCTTTAGCCAATAAAGATAAGGAAAGGTTCTGGGGTCTGCGGGTGGACGCAGTGGTTTCCGCGGTTACGAAAAAGACCACCATTCCGGTGGAAGGCAGTGCGGCCTTGAAGGATACCCAGGACCGTAAGGTTGACGGTCTGCTCAAGCAGGCGTTTGAAGCGGATTCTATGTCGCTGCAGGCATCCATCTGTGGGGCGTGGGTGGCCAGAGCGTCCCTGAGATGGGCACAGCGACTGCGTCAGTCCCCACATTTGGATCTCGAGGAACTAAAGGAGCTGGATCGCCTGGAGTCCGGGGCTGCTTACTTGGCGGATGTGCATTACGATTTGATCAGGGCGCTGGCTAATAGCACAGCATCTGTGGTAGCCGTCAGGCGTTTCTTATGGTTGCAGAATTGGGCGGCGGACGGACCTTCGAAGTCCCATCTTAGCAAGCTTCCCTTTAAGGGGGGTTTGCTGTTTGGAGAAGATTTGGAGAAGTTAGTGAAGGACCTGGGGGAGTCCAAGGTGGGTCGCCTCCCGGAGGATAAGCCGAAGCAGGGCAAGTCAAGCCAGGGCTTTGGGGGTCAGTTTCGAGATTTCCGGAGATTTCGTTCGCCGCGGTTCGGTAGTTTCCAGAGGGGCTGGTATCCGTCTCGAGCCCAGGGATTTCTCGGGTTTCGTGGAGCGAGTAGAGGTTTCGCCTCCAACCCGACTACCGCTTCACGTAAGTCACAGTGAAGCAAGGCGGGTCCCGGCGGAGGGGCCTCCCATAGGCGGACGACTTCGGGAGTTTCGTTCCGCTTGGACCAACATCACTTCCGACCAGTGGGTGCTCGAAATCATTCAGCACGGCTGTGCGCTGGAGTTTTCAAAACCCGTGCGGGATTCCTTTGTCATGTCCCCTTGCAGGGGTCCAAAGAAGACGGCAGCGGTCCGTGGAACCTTGGAACGACTTCTTCAGTTGGGAGCCATGGTAGAGGTTCCCAAAGCCGATTACGGCTTGGGTCGGTACTCAATTTATTTCGTCGTGCCAAAGAAGGGCGGCACGTTACGACCCATTCTAGATCTGAAGGCCATGAACCAGTGCTTACGGGTGCCGCATTTCCGGATGGAGACCCTGTGGTCGGTCATGGTGGCAGTGCGTCGCGGGGAGTTCTTGATGTCTCTGGATCTTACGGAGGCGTATTTGCACATTCCCATCTGTTTGGCGCATCAGAAATTTCTGCGGTTTGCTCTTCCTTGGGGGCATTATCAGTTCCAGGCCTTGCCTTTCGGGTTGGCCACAGCGCCGCGCACCTTCACCAAGATCATGGTGGTGGTGGCGGCGGCAGCGGCGGCGTTGCGCAAAGAAGGCATTCTCGTTCATCCTTATCTTGACGATTGGTTGATCCGTGCCAAGTCCGAGGAGGAGAGTTACCGGGTGACAGACAAGGTAGTGAACTTTTTACAGAGTCTCGGTTGGGTGGTCAACACGGCCAAAAGTCAGTTGAAGCCCACCCAGGTCCTCGAATACCTCGGGGTCCGGTTCGACACCAACATAGGGCAGGTGTTTCTGCCGCACAGGCGGGCCGAGGGCTTGAGGTCCCTAGTCAGGCAGTTTTGGTCGGTGTCAGCGCCGTTGGCGTGGGATTATCTCCGTGTCCTAGGCACGATGGCGGCGACTCTGGAGGTGGTGCCGTGGGCCAAGGTCCATATGCGGCCTCTCCAAAGAGCCCTTCTTCACCGCTGGTCACATCAGGCTGATTCCTTGAGCAAGCGGCTTCCTTGCCCGATCGCCGCCCGGCGCTCGCTTCAATGGTGGTTACTCAGGTCGTCGCTGGCGGCGGGCATGCCGCTGAAACAGCCGGAGTGGCTTCTGTTGCTGACAGATGCCAGTCTAGCAGGCTGGGGAGCGCACTGCGAGAACCAGTTTGCGCAGGGGCTTTGGTCTCCGCTAGAGGCATCTTGGTCGATCAACCGCCTGGAACTGCGAGCCGTATTCCTGGCTCTTCGGGCGTTCGAAGACATTCTCCGCGGGAGACCCGTAAGGGTGCTCTCCGACAACTCAGCGATGGTAGCGTACATCAACCGCCAGGGGGGCACAGGGAGTGCCGCCATGGAGGCAGAAGCGGATGAGTTGTTTGCCTGGGTAGAGCTTCGGTTGCCAGCGATCTCGGCAGTGCACATTGCCAGGAAGGACAATGTCACCACAGACTTCCTCAGCAGAGTTCAGGTAGATGCAGGGGAGTGGGAGCTGCATCCCGACGTTTTCGCCCAGATAGTGGATCATTGTGGAACTCCGGTGATGGATCTCATGGCGACCTTCCGATCGGCAAAGGTCGCACGGTTCTTCAGCAGAAGGCACGAACGGATGTCAGAGGGCATAGACGCGCTGTTACGTCTGTGGCCGGACGGTCTTCTGTATGTCTTCCCACCTTGGGCGTTGATCGGCAGGATAGTTCAAAGGATTGGAGCGCACAAGGGGAAGGTTCTGTTGGTGGTGCCCGACTGGCCGTGGCGCCCTTGGTATGCGGACCTCGTGCGCCTCTTGGAGGGCATGCCCTGGCGGCTCCCGGGGCGAGCGGATCTGTTGTGGCAGGGTCCGCTGTTAATGCCTCAGGTGGATCAGTTCTCGCTTACGGTATGGCCATTGAGAGGGCTAGGCTGAGAAAGAGAGGCTATTCGTCGGCGGTCGTTGCAACCTTGCTTAGGGCGCAAAAGCAGTCGACGTACTTGGCGTATGTGCGGGTCTGGCGTGTCTTTGAGGATTGGTGTTCTCGTCGTCGTATCCGAGCACTCACTGTGTCCATTCCGGTGGTCTTGGAGTTCCTGCAGGACGGTTTTGATAAAGGTCTTGCAGCCAGTTCTTTGCGCGTCCAGTTGGCGGCCCTGGCCTGCTATCGTGGTAAGATCAATGGGGTACCCTTGAGGACTCACCCGGATGTGGGTCGATTCCTGAAGGCGGTCGCTAGATTACGGCCGGCGCGAAGGGTGTGCATTCCGCCGTGGGATCTCAATCTCGTTCTCGTGGCATTGGTCAAGTCACCCTTTGAGCCTTTGCACCATGCATCCCTTAAGGATTTGACGTTAAAGACAGCATTCCTGGTGGCCATTTGTTCGGCTCGGAGGATTTCTGAGTTGCAAGCATTATCGTGCCGGGAACCATTCTTATCCTTTTCTAGGGAGAAAGTAGTTCTGCGCCCGGTTCCATCCTTTTTGCCTAAGGTGGTCTCCCCCTTTCATTTGAATCAGGCGGTCTGTTTGCCCATCTTTGGGGCTCTGGAGGGCGGCGGTTCAGATCGCAGCCTTCGACTTTTGGATGTGAAGAGAACTTTGCGTCAATATTTGCGGGTAACCGAGTCCTTCCATAAGTCGGATCGGTTGTTTGTTCTGTTCGGTGGAGTGCACAAAGGGGAGGCAGCGGCAAAGGCTTCCATCGCTCGGTGGGTTAAGGAAGCGAGTGCCTCCGCTTATTTGCTTCAAGGTCGGGTGGTGCCCGTCGGGTTGCGGGTGCATTCCACCAAAGCGCAGGCGTGTTCTTGGGCGGAGCACAGCTTGGTTCTGCAGTGCGACAACTTGGTCATCGCTACATACTTTCAGCAGGCATTACAGGCTGGACGTAGCAGCCGTTCGGATGCTCGCTTTGGGTCGGCGGTTCTGTCCGCTGGCTGGAAGGGTCCCTCCCAATGATTACTGCTCTGGTACATCCCAGAGGTAGAGGACTGAACTGGAGGAATGATAAGGAAATCATAATTACACTTACCTGGTAATTGTAGTTCCTTGAGTGACGACAGTTCAGTCCTCCTTCCCACCCAGATGTTTCTAGGAGGTTCCAGCTAAGTTGGCGGGCCGAAGAGAGTTACAGGTGAGTCCAGATTACTTCACTTTGCGGTGATGTTCACTTTCTTTCTGGCGAGGCAGGGTGGAAGAAAGCCTGGCCGGAGGGGGTGGCTGATTGGGAGTTCAGTACTTGTTGTGTTTCAATGTTTATAGTTGGCTACTTATTTGTTGCTCCTGTGAGTCTGCTTTGTTAATAGTTCACACTGGGATGGAAGGAGGAGTGCAGCAGGCTATATCCAGTGATGTCATCATTCCGACATACCAGTCTCCAAGCTGCAGGAGGAGATTGCCAACCCAGAGGTAGAGGACTGAACTGTCGTCACTCAAGGAACTACAATTACCAGGTAAGTGTAATTATGATTTTTTTTTTAGGAGATCTTGGTGCATGACCCCTGAATAAAGGACTGTTAACATAAATGGACTATGGATTATTCAGTAGACTATGGACTAAAGGGTATTAGCTGCTACCACAGTGCTAATGCAGATTTATCCTGTGGCAGTAGCAGCTAATGTGGTAGAAATGCAGATATCTCAGGCACTTTTCTGCAATATCTGTATTTTGCATGGTGGACCTGGAAAAGGGGGGGGGGGGTTAGGATCAGGGCAGGGAGTAGGCCTGCTGATTGTTGGCAGCCATTGTGCAAAACCTGAGGATGGCAGAAACAATTCTTATCTCTCAATGGATGGGTTCCCTCTGGAGGCTCCGAATTAGGTGATAGTTATCACCAATGTCAGCCTTCTGGGCTGGGGAGCACATTGTCAGAGTCTGTTTATGCAAGGGCACTGGTCCCCTCAGAACGTCTCCTGGGTTATCAACAGACTAGATGCGGGGGTGATCTGTCTAGTTTTGGAGAGGTATCAGAGCCTCCTGGAGGGCAAAGTAGAGTATTATCAGAAAATGCAACAGCAGTGGTGTACATAAACAAGCAAGGGGGCACTTGCAGCTCTGTGGAGGTGGTGGAGATCATCTATTGGCTCTGTTGATGGCCCACATAGCGAGAGTCAACAATGTGCAGGCTGACTTTACGTTGGAACGCTGTAGATCCATGTAAGTGAGAGTTCGGTCCATATGTATCCAACCTCATTTCGCGGAGGTGGGACCTGCCATTATTTGACCTGATGATGCTGAGAGGAATGTCAAGGTGAGAAATTTCTTCATTTGGAGGAAGTATGCCCACCACCCAATCCTACCCCCCTAAACTTTTCTCACCCTCCACAAGGGTGTCACAAACACATTAAGTACTATTACACAGGTATGTGAACCCAGCAAAACAAACAAAAGAAAATATGCAAGGGCTGATTCCTACATAAAACATGCTCCCGATTCGAAAATCTGACAGTTACAACTTATTTACATATTCTTGTGTAGGAAGCGATATAGTAACGAACTGGGGAACATGGCTAAATCATTCTGCCACTGCTGCCTTATACTTCCTGACAAGACAAACTGCGTTTCACCAGAAATCTACATTGAGTCCAACACTATGCTTCCTGTTAAACAAAACAGCTAAGTAACAATGGACAGAAGTAAATCACATAGTTTATCTTCTCACTTACCCAACATAACGTCCCTGCCAGTGACTTATAAAACACTATGGCATATGTTAATGGCACATGAATATGAAATATCTCTTTAATGACAGCCCAGACATCTTCTTAGAAACCTTGAACTTCGCCACAATAAAACAATAAATGGTCAAGCATACCCACCTCCTCCTAGTACTGCTAACAACAATTGGGCTGCTGAGGGTTTGCTCAGTGTAGTTTAAGAAGATGTCTGGACTGGTCTGTCAGGATGATAAGGAAGTAGAATTGTTTTTCCGTGACACCTGCATTCCAGGACCCACCCGGAAAGACTTTGCCTATTGGTTATGGAACCCTACTGCATTGTGGCTATATTTGCAATATCAGTGGCTCTGTTGGGAGCCCACATAGTGAGAGTAGACAATGTGCATGCTGACTTTAAGTTGAAATGCTGTAGATCCATGTGTGAGAGTTCAGCCCATATGTGTTCAACTTCATTTTGCAGAAGTGGGGCCTGCCATTGCTTGACCTGATGGATAGAAAGGAAGGTGCATAGTGGCATGCCTCAGGGATTGGTCTGGACCAACAGGAGGTCATTCCAAGCTGCGTTTAGCAGAAATGGCTGTCCGGGGGATGGTGGCACAGGACCAGGTCAGTGGGGTGAGGGGGTGGAGGAGCTTCCCGGCAGCCCGACCCTGCCTTTGGAAGGACACATCGAGGGATGGGCTGCAGGGAAAAAAGTTGTTGCGGGCAGCCGGGGATCACAGCTCCGTAATGGCACTGTGCCACAGGAGCAGAATCGGGTGCATCTCCGGGCCATTCAGATTTCTGGATGGCCAGACGGCTTGGATGTGCACCTTCAGAATGGGCCTCATAGTGTTTAATGTATTTCTGAGTGATATTGTGGAAGGACTGAATGGAAAAATCTACCTTTTTGCAGATGGCATGAAAATTTGCAACAGAGTGGACACTGAGGAAAGATCTAAAACCACTGGAAGAATGGTCTAATGGTTGGCAGTTAAGATTTAATGTAAAGAAGTGCAGATCCAGGGCACTTGGGATCCAGAAATCCAAAGGAATCATATGTGATAGGGGGAGAGAAGTTGGTGTGTACTTGGAGTGCTAGTGCCTAAGGATCTCAAGGTGGTGAAACAATGTGACAAGGCAGTATCCAAAGCCAGAAGGATGCTGGGTTGCATACAGAGAGGAATTACCAGCAGAAAGGAGAAGGTATTAATTCCCTGTACAAGTCATTGGTGAGGCCTCACTTGGAGTATTGTGTTCAGTTTTAGAGACCATATCTCACAAAGGATATAAAAAGACTTGAAACTGTTCAAAGGAAGACAGCCAAAATGATTTGGAGCCTGTGCCAGAAGATGTATGAGAAGAGAGTTGAAGACCTAAATTTGTATACCCTAGAGGAGAGGAGGGACGGGGGAGATATGATACAGACCTTTAAATACTTAAAGGGATCAATGAACAAACCATCATTTTTCAAAGAAGGGGAAGCTGTAAACTAGAGGGCATTTGATGAAGCTGCAAGGCGGTAAACTTAAAAACAACATCAGGAAATACTTTTTTACTGAAAGAGTGATGGATGCTTGGAATGCCCTCTTGATAGAAGTGGTGGGAGCAAATACAGTGACAGAATTCAAAATGGCATGGGACAGACACATTGGATCCCTTTATAGCAAGAGGATAAAATCAAAACAAACTTAAATATCTTTTATACTTTAATAAATAGAGGGGGGCTGACCTGCATGGAGCAGCAGGTACAACTGTAAACATAGGTATAGAGGAAGGTGTCCCGCATGGAACTGCAGTTCTCGCAGTGTTGCACCAAGAGATAAATCAGTCTGGACCAGTCTATATAGTTTATAGTATATTTAAAATTTGCTGTACTGCCCTTTGGATTAACATTGGAATGGTTTACAAAGTATAATAAAAATAGAGCATAGGATTTAAAACAATAATAAAAAGAAGGCAAAAGATAAAAGCTTAGTGATGTGTTGGATAGGAAAAAAAGAGGAGAGAGGGAAGGATAGAAAAGAGGAAGGAAAAGACACAGTATTTGTTGTTGGTCAGCCAATTTGATATGGTCTACTTCAAAAGTTATATTACAGAAATATGATCTCAAGGCTGTCTTGAATTTTTTTCAGTGAAGATTCAAGCCTTATGTAACAGGATTCAAGGAAAGAAAAGTAAACAGTATGTCAAATTTCTCCTTTTAGGCTGGTTGGAATTTTATGTGGCCATTGACATGTATGGTCTTATATCCACGTGGAAATGACTTATAAAATTATTTCCATTTTGTCATCCACCAAAATATTTATTTATTTAATTAGTTAACCAGTTTTATATACCACCTTATCCTTCAATCAAAGTGGTTACAAGACAAGGTATACAAATATAGGTAAAAGCAAGGAAAGGTATTGGGGGGTGTAGGAAAAATACACAAAACGGGAATACAAATTGTATAAGTACATGCTTATGCTAAATCCTAAGTAGGACCATAAAATTGTATAAATAGAAAAGTCTTAAGCATTTGTCTGAAGTCTTTTAAGTCTTTCGTTGCCCGTATGCAATCAGGTAAAGTATTCCATAGTTTGGGCGCATATAATGACGGAGCCCTTCTGGATGTTGCCCGATTTGTTTTATGGAAATCAAATGGAATAGCAAATGTTTCTAAGCGGTCTCAAGCTAGTATGTTTAATTATTAGGTTTTGAAGAACATTAGCTGAGATATTATTGAAGATTTTAAAAATATTCAATGTAGCCTTGAATTTTATACGAGCTTGTATTGGCAGCCAGTGGAGGCTCTGAAGCACTGGAGGGACATGATCACTTTTTGCAGAATTAGTAATGATTCTAGCTGCCGTATTTTGGACCAATTGAAGATATTCATATTATCTCTTGTGGACACAGAAATGAAATGGATAGCTTCCATGGGGTAGTTGTAAACGTTAGTAGATACAGCAATGGTGAAAACCCATTAACACAGTATAAAAATCCCTTCGGCCAACCATATCTGCAAATACTAATCTCTTGCACATTCCATCCATTTCCAGGCCTTGCTTAGAGTCTATCCAATAATCAACTTTTTTCTTTCTTGCCCCCTCAATATGGAATGCTTTACCTTCCACTTTACATGCTGAGAAACGACCACTATTTTTCCCTAGCCTTTGCCAGCCCTTGTTTTAGTGGGCTCCTCCTCTCCATTGCCTTTTTTTGCCAGCAATGGATCAGGCTCACAATCCAACCTATGGTTCTTACCTTCTGACTTCTCTGTTCCTGGAAGCTGTGTTTTCTCTGTCCTCTGGAGAAATAGTGTAACAATTTTTGTGTATTTTTCTTGGCTATCTTTCATTGATATTTTAATTATGTTATTGTAAACCACCTTGATATTGTATATAGAATGTGGTTTATTGAGTCCTTTGAATAAAAGAAACAGAAGCTGTTTGCCCTGGGTTGGCAGTTGCACACTGAGACTCCCCAGTTGACACTAAGCCAGTATCTGAGCTGCTTCTTCCTGCCACAGCTCAGATTACAAGTGCTGTGCACTTTGCTGATAGCCATATCAGTGGCATGGTCTGGGTGGAGTGCAGGTGGACTTTGCAAGTGTGAACATTGATTATAAAAAAACTTCATTTACACATACTTTGTGTTTTCATTTACACATGCTATAGGGCAGGTGTAAATGTCTGCGCCTGAATTTACAGTGTGATCTCTGCCACTTAGGCTAGTATTTTATAAAGACAAGTAGATTCCCATTTGTCTGTAGAAAAAAGGCTTAAAATAGGCATGTTTTGGTTGCCTTATTCTGACTGAACAGAGGTGTGTTGAGGGCATGGTTGAGGTTTTGTGCATAAGCCTGTAAAGCAAGACAGAAAGTGTGCCTGTTAAAGAGCGGGTGTAAATGTAAGCAAATAAAACAGAAGTACTGCATACTTTCATTTTGAAAATTTGGTGGTACCTGCACAGGAAAACGCATGCATGTACAATTTTGCCGTGCTCGGTTATAAAATTACAAAATTACTCCATTAGAGGGTAATTTTATAAAGTGGATAGATGGTGGTGTCTGTTTTAGCCCCATGTTTTAAAGGCAGATAGGCACATGTGTGTCTTTGTAAAAGACCAACATAAATCTTGCAGAAAATGTGGGTGAAATGAGCCTGGATATATTTACTCCTGCTCCTGAGCAGATGTAATTCTACATGCATATATAGTATATACATATGTACAGATTTTATAAAATCACAGCTCTGCCCAAACCCAAAATCCACTCAGTTGCCCCACAATTTCATTGTGATTGAGTCTGCCTTAAAGCGTACAAAGAGTGCTAAAACACACTCTTCGGTACCGCCCATGCAGGAAGTGAGGAGCTTCCAGGGTTCCATGCTGATAGCCTACATCCTGGCCTACCAGACTTACATGGCCGTGCTCCTCAAGGATCTCATGCTGCATATAGAGGACTTTGCTTCCTTCATTCCCAAGGACTGCTGCAAATCTTTTTGAGACCTTGTAGCTCATGGCAAGGATTGCTCAAAATTTATGATTCGGGGCGCCTATGATGCCTTCGAATCTGCCGGTATGGTGGCGGCCATGGGTATCGCCGTGCAGTGGATGGACCTGGTTGCAGTCCTCTGACCTAGAGCAGCCCAACATGCGCCCCTAATCCATTTGCACCCTGTGCAGCGGCACTGCTCACACAGGGCTGGGTACTGTGCTGGCCCTCAGCTTCTGGTTCATTGCTGATCTTTAGATGTGAGGGGGATCTATAGTTGATCTGCATCTAGCTTTACCTTAACAGATTCCATATGAATCTGACATTAGAAATAACTTGTCCTTGTATTCGTTTTTCTATTCAAGCTGTATAAATTTTGACTTATGAAAAACAACAATTGTCCATCCTAAATCATTGTTTTTAGAAATCTGTTGTCTTTCTTTAAATTGAATATATTCACTGTTAAACTCTAAACGCAACTTCTATTTATCTAGCCATGTATGCCACCTACTTTGTGAACTTTTAACTGTCTGACAGGATGCTGTATATTTTCCAGTGTTTTCAGATTTCATTTCAAAAGTTTAATAATAGTGAACCATGTAGATGTTAAAAATAGTGCATTTAGCATGCATGCTAAACCAGCAGCTTAGTGTGTGTTTAGTGCCAAACTTTGTGAGCGGTGTGGCCAACTCATGCTATTGAGGGAAGTCCCAGCAAGTCCCCATGCAGTTAGTTCAGTAGGAAGAACCTCATTTTTTTAAACCTGCATCCCTGATTAATGCAGGTGCACTTTTTACCATCCAGTGACATGGTGGTATGCGCATCTGCACTAACTGCAACATTTATGGCTAGCGTGCACTAATGATGCCAGCACTAATCACAATGTGCAAGCAATGCCCACTTTCTGCCTCTAACCCACCCATTCACGTGCTAAGCAGTTAGCATGGGACTGACCTCTCCAGCACATAGTAACAATTGTCACAGTTCCATGCTAACTGTTTATTGCATGCCAAACCCTATGCTATCCATCAGTGCACTTTAGTAAACATGCTGCAAGTGCATGAAGTTTAATGTTTGTTGTCCAAATATTTAAAATGTCTGTGTATAGGAGTAGTATGCTCAGGAAGCATGCCATACTTCTGTAATGCTTTACACTCCTCTTAAAATGGATATATACAGTAAGGGCCCAATTTCGTCCCGGACATAGAAGTCCTCTGTACGTCCGGTCTGAACCCAGACGTACAGAGGGGGATCACGATTCTGATCTTGCACGCCACGTCTAACTCAGCCAAGGCTCTTCTATAGAGCCACGGCACCATGGCATCATGTTGCTATGGCACCGCGGCTCCATTGAAGAGCCGCGATGGCGGCCACCGCAAAATGAAGCAAATTCCCCACAGCCTGACCCCTGATCTGGCCTCCTAAGGCCAGGGTCGGGCTGCAGGAAATGTCCTCCGGCCCCCCCCCCTGCCCCATCCGCGCCCCCGCAGTACAAGAGTGTAACGGCCAGGAAAGTTATTCCACCTTGGAGGTGGAATAACTTCCCTGCACATGTCATCGGCCCTGGACATACAGGGCTGACTGTACATCCAAGGCCGGCAACCGCCCAGACTCTGCCCCCCAAGCTGCCCCTTCCCTGCCACTGTCAAACTTCCCCGTACAACCGGCAGGGAAGTTAGTCGCGACCGGGTGAAGGCAGGAATAGCGGGGATGGACGACCCGTTGGACCGTCCATCCCTGCTATTCGTGGCACAGAATAATCCCCTAAGTATTCTAAAAGAAAAAGTCAAAATCTTTTTTCATGAGAGACAATTTGCTTCTGATAATGAGGTGAAATTTTGGGACAGGGGACAGAAAACAAAGAAAGAAAGCTAAGGCTTTCAAAAAGAAAAGGAAGGGAAATATCTATAATAGTGAAAAGCTACCTAACTCATAAACAGATAAAAATTGGAGGACAATTGCCAGTGGTATAACAGCAGAATAATGTGTTGAAGAATTTTAGTCTCCCTCTTATCTGTATAAGCAAGTGGTTTTTTTTCCTTTCTAATACTATAGATAATCACATTTCTTTCGCCATCTTGAAAACCTGTTCAATTAGCATCTGCTCAAGGTGTAACTGGAATTCACCTCACCTTTTGAAAAATGAATGATCCTCAACGAAGCAGGTTTCTAAAGTGTAAGAAATGGTGGTATTTTTGACCCAGCCATGGGATGTAGCATCAGAATTGTACAGAATATTTTATGTGAAACTCCATTTCGGATGGGATGTCTAGGTTGGAAAGTGAACATCCAAGTCATTCTGGTCACAATTTCCTGGCTATTTTATAAAAAGCTCACTGAACATGGGTCCTTTATGGAAAATAAATATAGGCCTGTGAGAAATACAAATGTATATCCTTGAACATGCAGTGGGTAGTGAGTATTTCGTAAAAATGCATATTCACAAAAGAGCCGTACCATTGATCAGCAAATGCTGCTTGAACATGTAAGTGCTGATTTCTTGCTGTCTAATCATGTATGGACTGGCACTTATATAGTTTTCTGAGATATAATGCTTCTACATATATGTAAGAGCAGCCAAGTAAGGAGCCAAACTCCTCAAGTCAAAGTTTTATATTTTTATGGTCATATGAAATACTAGAGGGTAAGCACTATTGCCCCCTCAGCCACTCCTTCAAACCCTGTTTGAAAGGAAGGAACAGTTGCCTGACATTTACGTGTGAGGAGGAGAAACAAAAGTTCAGAATTTCTCAGATATTCCCCAAAAGGCTCACTGAACAGAGAGCCTTTTGTAAAATATGTATACGTACAGTAAATATGTGCAGACATATATGGGTATTGTGCAGTTGTCCAGTGGGAACAGCCATTAACAAACCAAACTTCCATCCCTATGTTAGAGGATTAGTTAGGGTGACGTTTTACAAAATGCAGCTCTTGCAAAACCTGTGACCTCTATTAAAAGAAGAAGATTTTCAAACAGTTTTAAAGTCAACTCTTTCCGCCAACTTTAGATTGTAGTAGTATATTGAAGAGGCTGCCAATTTCCATCCTCCAACCGTTAGTGCATGCTGCTTAAACAGGCCAAATATGAACATGATGCCCCAATATTAATTTATTTATACTGGCTTCCTGTAGAACATAAAATACATTATAAAATCGTTAGACAAAATCGTAGTGCAGGGGTACCTTTATTCTCATAATTGTCCCAATAGACAATATCCACATATAATATCGCCGTTAAATGCGGGAAAGAATCAGACAACCCCAGATCGGGCATTTCTTATATATGCGCCTCATCTCTGGAATGCACTGCCAAATGGATTACGGGAATTGTCTGACATTTTAGCCTTTGGGAAGCAACTGAAAACATGACTTCATACAAGCTTGGGGCTAAGATACTAGCTGAAGTATGATTTTGAGTGATGTGACTTTCATGAGTTATAGACTATGCTTCTTTTATTTATATGTATTGTAAGATTATATATGTATTTATTCAATGCCAGTGTTGATGTTTGTTGTTCCCTGCTTTAATCTTTAACTGAAAAGATGGGCTATAAATACTCTTAAATAAATAAGAGTGGCATTACTCAGGGGTTTGTAGTGGCATGTAGAAGAGTTATCAATTAAGAGGCCAAATTCTTTTTTTTAAATTTTTATTTTGTATTTCTTGAACTTTCTATTACATATCCAAGTATCACACTTGTTTGGAAAAAGGAACATAAAAAAAAATACAATACAATCCATGATAGCCAACTACCAAAAGGAACAATAAACATTGTTAGATCCTATGTCCCCAACCGTAAATGGTGGGGGGGGGGGGGGGGGGCGAAAATTTATATATGGAACAAAGAAAAACTCCAAAGGGGAAATAATACGATGCAAGCCAACCTGAATGCTCCACAGACTACTGTTTAGCACGTCTAATACAAGACTAGTTAGACAGCGAGGAAATAACATGCCTAGCTAACAGTTCTGATGGTTGAGAAAATATATAATTAACAGTTATACTTGACTAAGCATTTACAGGGAAACTTTAAAAAGAAAAGTATCCCCAATTGCTGAACACCCGCCTTCAAAAGTAAAAATTCCTTACGTCATTTCTGAATCTTATGGGTGAGATCCGGGAAGACTCTAATATTACACCCTAAGAAAGTGACTTCACATTTCTTAAAGAAAAGCTTGAGAAGCCAGTCCCAATCAGGCATCAGTGTACAGATGATCATGAGAGTCGCTGGGGTAATAGTTTCTGATTGAGAGTCCTCCAGCAGAGCAGAAACATTTAAAGTGTCCATTGATTGCCTAGAGGGCTCCTTCTTCCCAACTGGGAGGTAATAAATGCGCAAAAGAGGAGGTATCACAAATTTGGACACCTGTAGCCTCAGCTAAATATTTTACAAGGAGAATGCAAGTGTGTGCCAAGCATTGTCTACATCACCTTCTATATCTCCCCCAAGGCAAATACAAGTGGCATCTTGAAAGGGCAGGTGCAAAGGCTGATTGACCACCCTCCTGGCACCCCTCCAAGCTTCCCAATACCCTGCACTCACCCTGCCACTCCCTCAAAATGCCCTGATATCATGATAACCCTCCTTCCACCCACTGGATCCTCCTGCTCTTATCAGGCAATTTCCCTGGTGGTCTTGTGGGTGTCTTGGTTAAATATATCACCTCTGACGCTCAGCAGTAGTCTAATGGTGCTACCACTAGGGATCAAGCTGCCAGATAAGCTTACCAGTGGTAGTTTTGTGAGACTAGTGCTAGGGGTCAGAAATGCCATTTTGACCCTGGGCTGCAGTGGAGCAACGGGGATTTGTTCCTGCTCCCTGTTTGACCATCATTGAGAGGCTCTGGTTAAGGTCAAGGGGGCCTAGGAGTGGGAGAGGGTAGTCATGATGTTGGGGGGATGGGGAGGGCATTATATGGTGCTTTTGGAGAGAAATTGGGGGTGTGGATATTTAAATGTAGGGGAATTTGGGGTCAGGGAGTGATTGTGTGCTGTTGGGAGAAGATTTGGGGGAGGGGGGCGATGTCTGTACCGGGTAGTGTAAATGCTGCAGTGCAGATTACATCTGTACATGTAGCTGTCAGCACTGACCCATGCAAAGCCATGTGGGATCACAATCTTTTTATGTGCATCTTTTTTATATGAAAAACAACTGGTGCTCCATATCTGCCAACAAATCACATGTAGAGATTTTACTAAAGGTTTCATATTCAACAGAGTTTTTTTGTAAAATAATGGGTAAACTGAGCTCTTCTTGACATGGATGCCTCAATTCCCTCCCTCTACAACCTGCTAAAATGGGCCTTTTGTTGTATTTCAATAAGGCTAGGATTTTAGGAGATTTTCAAAAAGGTTGATATTAAGATGCCACGGTGGCCAACTGTACCACTTATTTATTTATTTAAGTGGTTTCTATACCACCTAATCATAAAACCAAGGCGGTTTACATAGAACAAATTAACATGGAAATTACATGGAACATTGAATATCAAACAAAAATTGAAACAACAAACAGGATTAAGGATTGAACACAATTAAACTTAAGTGTGCACTTAAATATCAGCGGGCTGTTCAGCAGAAGTATCCAGATAGTAGTTCATATTGCATATCCAGATTGAGTGCCAATCAGGAGTGGAGGAGTAGCCTAGTGGTTAGAACACTGGCTTGGTATCAAGCAACCAGGATTCAATTCCCACTAGCACTCCTTGTGGCCTTGGGCAAGTCACTTAACTTCCCACTGCCTCGGAAGAAAGGCCTGGCAATCTACTTCCAGTGACACTGCCAAGAAAACCCAGGAGCTTCTGGGTCGCCAGGAGTCAGGACTGACTCAAAGGCACACATTGCATTTGCATCTGGATAAGTGCTGATTTTATCTGGATAGAAGCAATTTTCAGTCAGCAATTATCTGGACAGCAATTTAGACCTGCTTTCCATGCAACTTAACTTACCCAAATAAACTCAGACTGAAAATCATTGTTATCTGGATAAGAACATAAGATATGCCATACTGGGTCAGACCAAGGTCCATCAAGCCCAGTATCCTGTTTCCCACAGTGGCCAATCTAGGTCATACGTACCTAGCAGTATCCCCAAAAGACACAGGTTCCACAATGCTTGTATTGGGTCAAGCACTGATATCCTGGGTCCCTTTTTAATAATGGTTTATGGACCTTTCCTCCAGGAACTTGTCCAAACCTTTTTTAAACCCATCTACACTAACAGCTCTTACTACATACTCCGGTAACAAATTCCAGAGTTTGATTACACGTTGAGTGAAAAAATATTTTCTCGTATTTGTCTTAAATAGTTTGCCCTGTAGCTTCATTACATGTCCCCTAGTCTTTCTATATTCTGATAGCGTAAACAATCGATCTACGTTTACCCATTCCACGCCATTCATTAATTTATAGACCTCTAGCATATCTCCCCTCAGCTATCTCTTTTCCAGGTTGAAGAGCCCTAACCTTTGTAGCCTCTCTTCATAGGAGTATCCTTCCATCCCCTTTACCACTTTGGTGGCTCTTCTCTGTACCTTTTCTAATAACGCTATATCCTTTTTAAGATACGGCGACCAGAATTGCACACAATATTCAAGGTGCGGTCATACCATGGAATGATACAGAGGCATTATAATATCCTTTGTTTTATTTTCCATTCCTGCACTTATCCTGCTAGTGATGGTACCGTCTTCAATCTGCCCACAGACGTCTGCTGCACTAGCCAGATGGTGTCAGGGTAGTCTTTGGAGATATTTAGTGTCACTATCCAGATAGTGCCGCTGAATGTCTCGCTCATCATCCTTATCCAGATAACCCCCCATGGGCTATCTGGATAAGAGCTTTAACTATCAGCCCCTTAATTTTTATAGACTTTTGAGGGGAATTTTAGAAAAACTGTCCAAGTACAAACTGGGCTATCTAAGCCAGAACCTCTGAAAAAAATGGGGGCACATCCAGGTGTGGATGTGATATCACAAACCTGGATGTGCCTGATACAGGCGTCTGCAGGGGTATTTACCTAGACATCCCCAGAACGATATCACAGAACATGAATGTCTAAGATAGCCTAATGGTTAAAGTAGGTGGCTAAGAACAGGGTTGCCATGGTTCAAATCCCATTATTGCTGTCGTTGACATTGTGCTGAGGATTGGGGATGATAGAATACATTCCTCTCTACACACTCTGGATGTTTTTCAGCGAAAACTAGCACTTTTGAGGTGCTTATTCTTCGCTGTTTGTGCCTTGGAGCCAGGGCTGGCACTACCATTAGAGGGTCACCTAGAGCACTGCCCTTCTCCTGCTTGCATGGGAAGTCTGCATTGGACATCAGAGACTGGCAGGAGCAAACAGCCAGTCTCTGGCGCCGAAGCATGAAGGTAAGCTCCGCGGGGATATTTACAGCTATTGCTGTCATTGTTGGTCCCAGAGAGAGACAGCAGCAGTGGCAATGGGCACTACTGGGGAGAAGGGGCAGAAGGGATAAGGTTTTCCTAGGGCCCTCATCTCTTTGCATGGAACAGATCTAAAGTTAGATGTGATGCCCGGACGTCCATGACATTGCTGTGATCAGGCAAGAATGCCCTGACGATGCCTCCAGGTTCCTGGGAACGCCCCAGCCATGTCTCCTCCACATCCCCATTCAGATTTGGACAGCCTCACGCTAGGGACGTTCCCAGAACTGGCTTTTTAAATTACTTTGAACATGTCTATGCCCATTTTCAGACATCCAAAGCACGAATAGAGCTTCTAACATAACCCCGTTCGTGTTTGTTTAACTAGTTGTAGCATTTTAATGACTATGTTTTTTTATAATCTGTCTAGAACTGTGATTATTTTCACAAATAAATACACGTACATTTACGTCATATGAAACATAATTGTTAGCTAATTACACTGGACAACAAATTTGTTCAAAGGTTTTGCTTCCTGAAAAGTTTTGGTGATTATGATAGACAGCTTCAAGCTGAACACAAATATAATTTCAGATTGACTGTATCATGTAGGAATTTGGAGAAACATGAAATTAAGTTTTGACTAAATTTAGCATGTTTAATTGCATAATGATGCTGACATATTGCACTAGTTCACTTGAGCTAAAAATGTTTTACTCCTGATTTTTGTTTGTACTTAGCATCTGATGCTTCTCGTCTCAGTGTCCAAAAATAGTTGGCCAACAGTGATGAGTTCTAGTTGCCCTGATACTGCTTTTCCATCATCGCAATGTCTTGGTAAAACCTTTCACCATGTTTGTCACTGACTGCACCAAGATTAGCAGGGAAGAAGTCCAAATGTGAATGCAGAAAATGAATCTTCAGTGAAATGTTGCATTTCATGGTTTTGTATGCTTGCAGCATGTTGTGAACCAGCTGGACATAGTTTGGTGTCCTGTAATTGCCAAGAAAATTCTCAACAACATCCCTGAATGCCTTCCATGAGATTTTTTTCAGGCACCGCTAACCGATCTTCAAATCGCTTATCTTTGATAACATGTCTGACTTGTGGACCCACAAAAATGCCTTCCTTAATCTTGGCATCAGTTATTCTTGGAAACATCTGTCTGAAATATCAAAATCCCCCACCTTCCTTGTTCATCACTTTCACAAAGTTTCATCAGTCCGAGTTTTATAGGAAGAAGATGCAAAAATATCTTACTTATGTTGAAAAGTGGTTCATGTGCCACGTTTTTATCTTAAAGCCAAACACTTACAGAGCAGCAAGTTCTTTTAAATGTAATGAGACTCTACATAAGAACATAAGATATGGCATTCTGGGTCAGACCTAGGTCTGTCACCAGTACCTTGTTTCCAACAGTGGCCAATCTAGGTCACAAGTACCTAGCAGTTTCCCCAAGACACAAAGTTTCCACAGAGCTTGTACTGGGGCAAGCAGTGGATTGCACGGTTCTCCTTTAGTAATGTTTTTTAGACCTTTCCTCCAGGAACCTGTCCAAACCTTCTTTTTTAAACCCGGCTACAGTAACAGCTTTGACTACATTCTCCGGTAACGAATTCCAGAGTTTGATTATGCGTTGAGTGAAAGAATATTTTCTTTTATTAGTCTTAAATGGGTTACATTGTAGCTTCGTTGCATGTCCCCTATTCTTTCTGTATTTTGATGGTGTAATCAATCTACGTTTACCTGTTCCATCCATTCATTAATTTATAGACCTCTATCATATCTCCCCTCAGCCGTCTCTTTTCCAGGTTGAAGAGCCCCAACCTTTTTAGCCTCTCCTCACAGGGGTATCCTTCCATCTCCTTTTCCATTTTGGTGGCTCTTCTCTGTACTTTTTCCAATTCTGGGAATCCCATTCGCAAATGAAGCAACAGTTCTTGGTATACCCGAGCTGCATTCCTAGTAGCAGTGCCACTACCTTTAGATCACCACAGATGTTGTTTTGTATGTGTTTCAACAACAGTTCCATGTTTTCGTAGGTTTCTTTCATGTGTGCTGCATAAACAATAGGTATCGAAGGGTGGACATTGCCATTATGTAACAAGACTGCTTTCAGGCTTAACAATGATGAATCTATAAAAAGGCACTATTGTTGTGGGTCATGCTCACAACCCAAAGCCGTGACTAAGCCCATCAATGTCAGTGCACATTACGTTTTTCCATATCTTCTTGGCAGGTATGAAAGACAGAAACTTTTGTACCTGGTGACTGCAAACTCCATCCTTGCAATTATGAACCAAGTAATTCAGCTTTTGTTTTTGACAAACTTAAGTCCCTCACCAGGTCATTCAATTCTGACTGTGTTGTCAGATGAGGCATAAACAGTTCAAAATATGGATACATGTCATTTTCAATGTATGGCCCATGCATTGTGGCATCTTCATCTCCCTCATCTAGGCTCCATGTCTCTTGTGGCTTCGGTACTGGCATACTGTCGTCATGCAGCACTGGTCTCACGGCTGAAAGCAGACTGAGGTATTCAATAGTTTTCTTATTTTTATCAGAGAAGCTGGATACATTGGTCAGGCAGAAGTAACAGTACGTCACGTGATCCTTCTATTCTCGCCATATCATCTGGACTGCAAACAGCATTGACTTCCGGGGATCTGTGAACCAAACTCTCAGATCTACAGCACATGTTGCACAGCAAATGTGAGGAGCCCAGGATTTGTCTTGATCGCCAACTTTACAACCAATGTAGAACTCATATGTTTTCATAATAAGTGCGGTCATGCTGCATCTTTGAGGCTTAAGCGTATACTCACCACAGTGTATCTCGGCTGTTGCGATATTGATGAGACATTTCTGCTGTAACAAATAATCATTACGACAAGAAGCTTACATGTAAATGCTATAGTTAAGTACACAAACTATCAATGTCATGCATAGCATCTGTGTATGAAAGTTGCTTTTCTCCAGGAAGAAGCGGGAAGTCAGTCCTCACTTATGGGTGACGTCGGCACCGACTGAGCCCGCGCGGAGCAATTCCCCAGCTTTCAAAGAAAGCCTTTGGGATTGCTGCCACACATGCGTGGTCCTCTTCATGCCCAAAGGTGCCATCTTGCTCAGTCTCCCTTTTTCCGTGGAGCCCTTCAGACGCACATCCTCATCCCTCAGAAAAAGTGTTTTCGTTTTCAGCCTCTGGCCCTCTTTTTTTTTGGTAGTACCAGTCCTCTCCCATTCTCCCCTTTGCTCTGGTTTCCCCGAGCGAAGGGACGTCTTTTATTCCAGCCTTTTTGGAAAAAATCTCTCTTTGGGCCTTTTCACGCCCTTTGTAACCGCTGGCCTCGAGGGTCTTTGACCTAGCAGAGGCCCTTTTTGCCCCACTGGCCACCAGTTTTAAAAAATATGACAGATGCTCCAAAAATATGTCGCTCACAGACACCCATGACTGCTGTCTTTGGTGTCTGGGGGCCGACCATAACCCAGAACTCTGCTCTCTCTGTAAGAAAATGTCTGCCAAGGCCCTGCTAAATCGTAAGCAGAAGTCCAACGACATTTTCCGTAAGGCAGCCCTGGAATCCCTCGTGGCATCTTCGGCTGTCCCTCCGCTTACGGGATCCCCCGCAGTGGTTCTGCGTTCAAGGCAGCACTCTGATCAGGGGTCCCCTGAGGTGGAGAGGTGCAAGAAGAAGAAGACCTCGAAGTCGCTGTCGGGGGCTCCCGACAAGCGTGAATGTTTCTGCGCTCAGTTGCTCAGCCCTCCCCGGCGTTCCCGAGAGTCGGATAAGGAGCAGCCTCGAAAGGTACCTCGTACAGACACGGAGGCCTTCGGCAATGGCGCCCGATCTCCTGAGAGCCGTCCCGGTGAGGACCCCTCTCCTCTTCCATGCCAGACCCGGTAACCCCGGCGTCAGTGTCGCAGGGACCCACGCCCATGTGGGAGTCCCGAATGCTGGCACTAGAGTGCAGCATTTCTGCCTTCTTAGATGCCCACCAGGCGCTTCTGCCCAGCATGGCTGGCCCATGCCTCTAGACAGAGGTTCCCCCTAGAGGAGTACCTAAACCCACCCTGGAAACCCCCGAGAGCCGTGAGGGTCCTCAGTGCCGGTCTTGCTCGACGTCCCGTTCCTCGGGGGTGAGGTCCTCCAAGGCCAGTGCCTCCGGCTCCAAGCAGGCCTCGGCTTCTGGACAGGGTGACCAGCCTGACTCAGACTCCTTTTTGGACCTCTCGGGCTGGGAGTCGGACAGGGATAGTTCCCTGGAGACCCACGCTCACAGGGACCTTCCTTCAGACCCATCCCCATCCACCTCCCAGAGGCGTTCGCCTCCCAAGGACATGTCCTTTCTGGTGGGACGTGGCGTGGGCCCTCAATCTGGCCATGCAGGCTGAGGAAGAACCGTGGGCAGAGGAACACGACATCTTACAGTATGAGTTTCCGCCTCGGGAGTCTCTTACGGTCCCAGTGTGTTCCATTCTGTCCCGGCTGCTCCTCCGTATGTGAGAGGCACCTACCTTGGTCCCCATTGTGAGCAAACGCCTCGATGCCATGTACAGGGTCCAGCGTGGCCCGGAGTTCTGGAAGACCCAGCTTCCACACACCTCCATGGTAGTGGAATCGGCGATGCAGAAGCAAAAGATCCCAAAGTCACATTCTTCGGACCCCCATGGCAGGGAGTCCAGAGCTCTCGATGCCGTTGGGTGCAAGGCCTATCAGGGGTCTATGCTGACATGCTTCATTCAGGCCTACCAGCTGTACATGGGCATGTTCCTGCGTGATCTCGCCAAAGAGCTCAGAAGGTTTTCCACAGGTCTGGGGGGTGAACACCTTCTCAGGTTCCAGACCCTCCTGAGGTCGGTTGCAGTCTGCTCGAAGTACTTTTCCCGTGCCGTGTATAACGGGTTTGAGTCCTCTGCTCGAGTGGTGGCAGCTGGCATTGGGGTCCCGGTGCCAGGCATGGCTCCAGTCTTCGGACCTGGAGCAGTGGGTCCAAGAGAAGCTCTTGGATGTCCCCCGCCTAGGTGAACAACTGTTTGGCAAATCCATGGAGGATAAGGCAGCCGAAATTGAAACAGAGTTTGTAACTTGAACCTGCCTCTCGCGTAAGACCTCTTCTCTCCCCCGGAAGAAGCAGCACCCAAAGAAGCCCTTCTTCCAGAGAAAGGGACTCCCCTACTGGGGATATCCACCCTACCTGCCCACCCCCACACCGACCACCGGCACGCAGGGAAAGGGGGGAGCGTACAGCCATCGCAAGCCCAAAGCCCAGCCACCGGTGCCTTATCAAACCTCTCAGGGGTTTTGACACTGAAAGCATAACCTCTCACCCTCCGGCAGCACTTCCACCTGTGGGGGGATGCCTGTCCCTTTTCGCCCCCCAATGGGCATCTATCATGTCAAACACCTGGGTCCTCCGGGTGGTCCTGAACAGTTATTGTCTTCACCTGGACAGGCTCCCTTCTCCCTTCTTCCCAGCGGAGCCTTCTCGGCTTCCCTAGCACCAGGCTTGCTTGCAACAAGAGCTGTCCAACCTCCTCGGCCAGCGGGCGGTCGAAAAGGTACCGCCGCACCTCCGAGGTTGTGGCTTCTACTCCTGATACTTCCTTGTTCTGAAAAAGATGGGGGGGGGGCCTATGCCCCATCCTCAATCTCAGGAACCTAAACAAGTTTCTGGTGCAGGAGAAGTTCAAAATGCTATCGCTTCGTATCCTGCTGCCCTTCCTCCAGCAGGGCGATTGGCTATGCTCCTTGGACCTCAGGGATGCTTACGCCCACATCCTGGTCCACCCCCAGCACAGGCAGTACCTACGCTTCAGGGTACAGGGAGAGCACTACCAATACAGGGTGCTCACCTTCGAGCTCGCGTCTGCCCCGCGAGTCTTCACCAAGTGCCTTTCTGCGGCCGCCGCCTACCTATGGCGGCAGGGCATACCCGTTTTCCCTTACCTAGATGAATGGCTTGTCCCGGGGGCATCAGCCGGGGAAGCCCACCTTGTGGCATCGCGCAAGATCCTCTTCCTCGAATGCCTCGGCTTCCCGGTCAATTACTCCAAGTCCCACCTCGAACCGGTGCAGACCGTGGAGTTCATCGGCGCACTCCTCGACATGGAGCGGGCAACTGCTTTCCTATCCTGGGGCCATGCAGATCGTTTCCACGCCCTGGTGGCCAAGTTCCAAGACAGGGCTTGGATTCCGGCGCAAGCCATGTTGCACCTCCTGGGGCATATGGCCTCCACAATCCACGTTGTTCCCCACGCCCGCATGCTCATGCGGATGGCTCAGTGGTGCCTCAGGGCACAATGGAGGCAGCCTCCAGCCACCTCCGGAACCTGGTCCGTGTCTCCCGCAGTCTTTACATTTCCCTGGATTGGTAGCAGGATCCCTGAAGCCTTCTTCAAGAAATGCCCTTCCAGGCCCCACAGCACGAGCTCGTCCTGACAACGGATGCCTCCCTGCTGGGTTGGGGAGCCCACTGCGGTGACCTATGCACCCAGGGACAGTGATCTCCCAAAGAATCTCAACAGCAGATCAATCTGCTCGAGCTTTGGGCAGTTTGGTGGGCCCTGAGGGCCTTCGAGTACCATTTGAGGGGAAAGTCGGTGCTCATGCAGACCGACAACAGCGTAGCCATATTCTACATAAACAAGGAGGGGGGAACGGGTTCCTGCCATCTCTGCAGGGAGGTGGTCCTCCTTTGCCATTCGCCGGGGCCTGACCCTCAGAGCGGTCTATCTCCCGGGCCAGGAGAATGTCCTCGCGGACAAACTTAGCAGAATCCTCTGCCCACACGAGTGGCGCCTGGATCCGGTGGTGGCCAGCCTCTTGTTTCATCAGTGGGGGACTCTGTCCATGGACCTGTTCACCAGCCTGATGAACACGCAGCTTCCCCGCTTTTGCGGGCCAGTTCCACACCCAAGCAGGGTGGCTCTGGATACGTTCCTCTTTAACTGGACTTCCAGGCTTCTTTACGTTTTCCCCTCCACTCCTCTCATTGCAAGGACCCTCCTCAAGGTCCAGCAGGAGTGAGCTTCAATGATTCTCATGGCTCCTTCGTGGCCTCGACAGCCTTGGTTCCTGCTTCTGCTCGGGCTCTTGTCTGAGCCTCCAGTCCCTCTAGGCTCTGCCCCAATCCTGCTAACAGAGGAGGAGGGACAGGTGCTCCACCTAAACCTAGCCTCGTTGTCCCTTACAGCCTAGCGGCTGAATGGGTCTCCTTAGCCCCGCTGCACCTCCCGGGGGAGGTCGAGGAGGTCCTCCTTGCGTCGAGGAAGGACTCGACAAGGCGAGCCTATGCCTTTAAGTGGCAGCATTTCTCGATCTGGTGCTCCGCGCTCCAGATCGACCCATTCTCCTGCTCTCTCCGGTGTGTTCTCCAGTACCTCCTCCATCTCTCGAAGGAGGGGCTGAAGTCCAACTCGGTTTGAGTACACCTGAGCGCCATTTCGGCTAACCACCTCCCCATCGAGGGTAAACCCCTCTTGGGGCAGCCCTGGTCTCACACTTCATGCGGGGCCTCTTACTTTCCAAGCCTCCCATCCGGCCTCTTCCGGCAGAGTGGGACCTGAACATCGTGCTCATGCAGCTTACGCGATCGCCCTTCAAACCGATGGCGACATGATCTCTTCAGCACCTCTCCTGGAAGGTAGTCTTCCTGGTGGCTTTGACCTCGGCTTGGTGAGTCTGCGAACTCCAGGCCCTCATGGCTGAGGCTTCCTCTACCAGGTTCTATGGGAACAGTGTGGTCCTCCGTACCCACCCCAAGTTCCTACCGAAGGTTGTCTCGAATTTCCATCTCAATCAGGAGATAGTCTTGCCGACTTTCTTCCCAAGACCTCATGTCGACCGGGCATTGGCGGTCTTACATACAATCGACTGCAAGAGGGCTCTCGCCTTCTACCTGCAGTGCACTCAGGTTCATCGCAAGTCCGATCAGCTCTTTGTTGACTACTATCCCAACCGCCTGGGGCAGGCAGTCACCAAGTGCACCCTCTTCATCTGGGTGGCGAACTGCATTGCCTTCACCCAGGCAAAGGTGGGCGCCCCGCTGGATCGGCGAGTCACCACACACAGTGTCTGAGCCAATGTGGCTTTGGTGGCTTCGCTGCACTCAGTGCCTCTGATGGACATTTGCTGGGCTGCGACCTGGTTTTCAGTGAACACTTTCACTTCACACTACTGCCTGGAGGGGGCATCCCGTTGGGAGAGAACCTTCAGCCAGACTGTACTCCGTAATCTGTTCAGGGTATAAGCAACTCCTGCCCTCCGACCCTTCTTCGGTGGCTACCGAGAGCTTCGCCCTGGGGACCCGAGGTCTCGGACTCCTTCGGGCATCAGCTTTTGCTCATGGCCTTGCGGAGGTGTTTATGGGTGGCAGGTTTGTTAGCCTGTAGCTGGGGAGTCCCATAAGTGAGGACTGACTTCCTGCTTTTTGCTGGAGAAAGCGTAGTTACTCACCTGTAACAGGTGTTCTCCAGGGACAGCAGGAATCAGTCCTCACTACCCACCCACCTCCCCTGAAGAGTTGCTATTTTTATCCTTCCTTTACCATCTGCTTAGTAGGGCTCTAGCTATGAGACCTGACTGAGCAAGATGACACCTTTGGGTGGGAAGAGGACCATGCATGCATGACAGCAATCCTAAAGGCTTTCTTTGAAAGCTGGGGAATTGCTCCGCGTGGGCTCCGTCAGTGCCGATGTCACCCATAAGTGAGGACTGATTCCTGCTGTCCTGGGAGAACACCTGTTACGGGTGAGTAACTACCCTTTATAGTCTGTACTACCAGCATCTATTCTGACTAAGCATGCCCACGCATTCCTGAGCAGTAGCATTTACAATCTCCAGGAACAAGCAGGAATGTAGTCTTCACATATGGGCAATTTCAGTACTGACGGAACCCGCATAGGAACGCGCCTCAGCCCAGACCACTAGCCAAAAGACTTCCTCTGTCATAAAATGACACGGAGAGGCCTACAAAACCGAACTTCTAAATTTGGAGCACTCTTTGCTTCGGACACTGTATCGATGGCCTCTACTTCGTCGAGGGCCTCATCAACCTCTCATGGATCTCAGGTATCTTCAAAGTCAAAGCAAAAGGCTGCATCGAAGTCTGATGGCACCTCCAGGTGAAGGATCTAACTCAAAGCACCGAGACCCCTTGGGGATGCCTCGGAGGCAGATCAGCCTGCTAAATAGCCCCGGCGGGAGGTCCTGTGCTTCAGAGCCATCGAGTTGCCCGAGGATGCTTCCGAGGCCTTGATCTCAGAGAGCTACTGGTGCCATGCTCCAGGATGGTAGCACAAATACCCGTTACCGTCACCCAGGCATTGGCGACCTTGATAGACCAGCACATACTGGCCATCGAGTGAAGCTTGGCAGCCCTCCTCAAAGCCTCGATATCAATAAAATTCCTGACTATGGGCACTACCCCATTGATACCACTTAGAGTACCGACATCAACACCAATTCTGGCCATGGCATCAGGGTTTCTGCAGATGGCATTGACATCGCTCCCATCCATGCCCTCCCTTGAAACTCTTACCGATACCAGTGCCAAGCCCAAGTGGCTCACCGAAGCCAATACATCGGAGCATCAGTACCAGCATCTAGCTTCGAGTGAACACAGAGACCATTGTTCTCCAGGACCAAGCAGGAAGTCAGTCCTCACATATGGGTGACGTCGGCGCCGACGGAGCCCTTGCGGAGCAATTTTCCCCAGCTTTCAAAGAAAGCCTTTGGGAATTGCAGCGTGCATGCGCAGTCTCCTTCCCGCCCAAGGGTGCCATCTTAGCCAGTCTTCTTTTTTCCGCGGAGCCCTACAGACGTACCCGTCGTGTCCCCGCTGAAAAAGTTGATTTTAGTGATTTATTTCTCTTTTTTCCTTCGGTTCGACGCCGGTCTTTTTCCTGCCCGGACTCGCGACGCCGTTGCGAGTCCTTCTCTTATTTTTCGGTTTTTCTGATTTTTGGTCAGTTTCGTTTTTCGGTTTTTCGCTGGCAGCCCGGTCCTTTGACCTTGCAGGGGCCCTTTTTCCCCCGATGCCTGCCAGTGGTTTCAAGCGGTGTGTTCAGTGTGACAGAAATATGTCACTCACTGACACACACGATAATTGCCTCCGCTGCCTGGGCCCGGATCACGAAGAACTGATCTGTGGGGCCTGCGGCAAAATGTCCTCCAAAGCGTTAAGGAGTCGGCGGCACCAGCGGGAACGAATCTTCGCTGACCCCGGTCGTACCCGGACCTCGTCGGAGGCCTCAGCGTCCAGAGGTTCCAGCTCTGACCATCGCCGAAGTTCCTCCGACAGGGGTTCTCCCTCCGGGGACCATCGACGGAAGGTAAAACCCGCGAGGGCGGCATCGGTGGACGCTCCTGGCTCCGCGAGGGCCAGGTCGCATAGCCCCGATAGCCGTCCCGGGTCTTTGGAGAAGGAGCACCTCCCGAAGCGACCTCGTCTGGAGTCGGAGTTGCCTGCTTGGGTAAGTCCTGTAGTCCTCCTGGACTCGCCTCCGAGAGGTCCGACGTCGGGCCCGACGCCGTCGGGGCCCGAGTCGGGGGCTGCTGGGTCACCTGAGGTCGGACTCAGGTTGACGGCCTTGGAGAGCAGACTATCTGCCTTCATGGACCAGCAGCGGGCACTGATCGCTAGCCTCGCTGGCGCCACTGCCCCGACCGCCGGGACGTCGACGTCTAAGTCGACCCCGGAGACCGAGCCGATCCTCGAGTCCATGCGAACTCGAGTCGATCCTCGGTCGAGGTCGCCCTCGGCCTCCCGTTCGGGACCGAGGTCGTCGACGCCGACTCCCTCGGTGTCGGGGCGGCCGACGCCTCCACCTGCCCGAGCCGACCCCACCAATTCCTCCTCGGAGTCGGCCTGGGAGTCTGAAGAGGAAGAGTCACCTGATTCGTTTCGGACTCGGTATGTCCCCTCGGACTCCCCTGAGTCCGAACCTCGGAAGCAGTCCCCTCCGGAGGATGCCCGGTTCTCGGACTTCGTCAGGGATATGGCCAAGGCTTTGGCCTTCCCTGCGGATCCCGAGGAGGAGCCTCGAGCCGAAGAGCTCGACGCCCTCCAGTATGACTCTCCCGCCAGGGAACACTTTACTGTACCGGTTCCTCCCATGCTGGAGCGACTACTCTTCCGCATGTGGGAGAGTCCGGCATCGTCGCCGGTATTAAGCAAGCGGGTCGATTCCATCTATCGAGTCCGCAGGAGTCCTGGCTTCCAAAAAGCACAGCTGCCGCACCATTCCATGGTAGTGGAATCGGCCATGCATAGGCTTAAGAGCCAAAAGATGCACTCCTCGGTGCCTCCTGGCAGGGAGGCCCGTAACCTGGATGGCCTTGGTAAGAAGTGTTTCCAGGGCTCTATGCTTGCTTGTCGTGTCCAGACCTACCAGCTCTACATGGGCATGTATCTCCGAGACCTGGCTAAAGAGATAGCCGGATTCTCCGCTGGGCTGTCCGAGGAACCTTTGCGGAGGTTCCTGGCCTTGACAACTGGTATTCGGGAATGCTCCAAATTCATGTCCCGAGCAGCCTATGATGGCTTTGAAGCATCGGCTCGAGTGGCCGCAGCCGGCATCGGTGCCCGCCGAGAGGCTTGGCTTCAGTCGTCTGACCTTGAACCCTGGGTGCAGGACAAGTTGGTCGATGTCCCCTGCCGAGGTGAGAACCTCTTTGGCAAGCCCATGGCTGAAAAGGCTGCACAAATCGAGACGGAGACTCTCACCAGGACTAGGCTTTCTAGGAAGACCTCCGCCCCTTCCCAGAAAAAGAAGGGCTCGGGAAAGAAGTCCTTTTACCCGAGAAAGGCGGCTGCCTATAAACACTACCCTCAATATCAGGCCTCCGCAGCTCCCCAACAGGGCCAGCAGGCTAAGGGACGGGGTAACGGGTCCCGTAGGCAGCAAGCCCCCAAGCCTGCACCACCAGAACCTGCTCAGCAGGGTGGGGGTTTTTGACTTCATCAGCATAGCCTCTCCCCCTCAGCTGGCTCCTCCCAGCACGGGAGGCCGGCTGGTTCACTTCGCCCACAGGTGGTCCAACATCACTTCAGATGCCTGGGTGCTTCAAGTCGTAAGAGAAGGCTATCTTCTCCACTTCCACCAGGTCCCTCCCTCTTATTTTCCGGGAGAACCTCCACGACTCCCTCTGCACAGGGACTTACTCCTTCAGGAGTTAGCAAGTCTTCTTCAGGAACAGGCTGTGGAACCGGTGCCCCACCACCTGAGAGGTCAAGGCTTTTATTCCAGGTATTTCCTAATACCAAAAAGGACAGGAGGCCTCAGACCCATCCTGGACTTGCGCAACCTCAACAAGTTCCTCGTGCGGGAAAAGTTCAAGATGCTTACCCTTGGAATCCTTCTGCCCTACCTCCAGCAGGGAGATTGGCTATGCTCCTTGGATCTAAAGGATGCCTACACGCACATCCTCATCCACCCAAGCCACCGCCAATACCTAAGGTTTGTGGTGGCAGGAAATCATTACCAGTACAGAGTACTGCCCTTTGGCCTATCCTCCGCACCGCGAGTCTTCACAAAATGTCTCGCGGTGGTGGCGGCCTATCTCCGGCTTCAGGGCCTCTATGTCTTTCCGTACCTCGACGACTGGCTCATCAGAGCATCGTCCTCTCCGGAAGTCACCAATGCCACACACCGCACGGTGACTCTTCTGCAGTACTTGGGCTTTGTCATAAACTTCGCAAAGTCCACTTTGCTCCCCTCACAGGATCTCGAGTTCATCGGCGCAAGACTGCACACTCCTCAGGCACGAGCTTTCCTGCCTCTCGACAGGGCTCAACGGCTCATGGACCTAGCCAGCCGTTTTCGCAGCCAGTCCCTGGTCTCAGCCAGGCGCTTCCTGAGACTACTCGGCCATATGGCTTCCACCGTCCATGTGACCCCCAATGCCCGCCTGAATATGCGGCCTGCTCAATGGTGCCTTCGCAAGCAGTGGCAACAAGCCACCGGCGGACTAGCCGACTTAGTGCGCGTCTCCGGGCCGCTGGCCTCTTCTCTACAGTGGTGGCTTCATCGGCCGAACCTGGTGCTCGGAATGCCTTTTCAGTCACCTCAGCCGGCTCAAGTGCTGACGGACCGATGCTTCCCTCCTGGGTTGGGGAGCACATTGCCAAGGGGCATGTACTCAAGGTCTCTGGACCGCGTGGGAGGCTGCTCAGCAGATCAACTTCCTGGAGCTCAGAGCAATCCGTCTGGCTCTCAAGGCTTTCTCCCACCTGACTTCTCACCAGTCCGTCCTTGTCCAGACGGACAATGAAGTTGCCATGTTCTACGTGAACAAACAGGGGGGCACGGGCTCCTTCCTTCTCTGCCGAGAAGCTCAGAAGCTCTGCTCTTGGGCCGTCAGTCACGGCATTCTTCTCAAGGCAGTTTATCTCCCAGGCCAAGAAAATTGCCTGGCGGACAAACTCAGCAGGATCCTCCAGCCGCACGAGTGGCATCTGGATCCCTTGGTAGTTCAGAAACTTTTTCTGAAGTGGGGACTCCCCACGATGGATCTCTTTGCCAGTCCTCTCAACCGGCAACTTCCTCGCTTCTGCTCTCGTCAGCCACATCCCCTTCGAGTAGCGGCAGATGCTTTTCTACTCTCATGGTCGGAGAGCCTTCTGTATGCTTTTCCTCCCATCCTGCTAGTCTCTCGAACTCTTTTCAAGGTTCTCCGAGACAAAGCTTCCATGATCCTGGTGGCTCCTCGCTGGCCCAGACAGCCGTGGTTTCCACTCCTGCTGCAATTAGCGGTAGAGGATCCGTTCCCTCTGGGGTTTTCAAACCGGATCTCCTAACACAGGATCAGGGGTCCCTGCTACACCCCAACCTCAGATCTCTCAATCTAATGGCCTGGCTGCTGAAGGGGTAGTCCTTGCTCCCCTTCTACTGCCGGCAGAGGTGGAAGAGGTCGTCCTAGCTTCTCGGCGACCTTCTACCCGCAAATGCTATGCCCTTAAATGGGGTCGCTTTTCCGTTTGGTGTGCCCAGCAGTCTCAGGATCCCTTCTCCTGCTCGGTGTCAGTGATCTTGCAGTACTTGCTCTACCTCTCTAATCTGGGACTTAAGTCCAACTCCGTCAAAGTTCACCTTAGTGCTCTTTCAGCACATCATGTGCTGGTGGACGGCAGACCTCTTTCCAGCGACCCTCTCGTAGCGAGGTTTCTCCGAGGTCTCCTTCTACTTAAACCACCTCTGCGCCCGCCAGCTCCTGACTGGGATCTGAATGTGGTTTTACAGCGGATCACCTGTCCGCCTTTTGAACCTATGGCTACCTGTTCTCTCTCTCCGTTTCCTTTCTTGGAAAACTTTATTCCTGATAGCCCTCACTTCCGCTAGACGCGTAAGTGAATTGCAGGCTCTCGTGTCTGATCCCCCTTACACTCGGTTCTACAAAAATAGGGTAGTCCTACGGACTCACCCAAAATTTCTTCCAAAAGTGGTCTCCCCTTTTCACATCAATCAGGAGGTGGTACTTCCGACCTTCTTTCCCAGGCCACACTCCAGCCGAGCTGAAATGGTCCTACATACCCTGGACTGTAGAAGGGCATTGAACTTCTACCTTGACCGTACGCGGGAGCACCGTAAAGCTGCTCAGCTTTTTGTGTCTTTTGACCCCAATAAATTGGGGCTCCCGGTCTCCAAGCGTACTCTGTCCATCTGGGTTGCTGACTGTATCGCTTGGGCTTATGGGGCAGCCGGACTCTCGTTAGAAAGTCGAGTCACGGCTCATTGTGTTCGGGCGAAGGCTACGTCAGTGGCTTACCTCCGCTCTGTTCCGCTGGCAGACATCTGCCGGGCCGCTACTTGGTCTTCGAGCCAGACTTTTGCGGTCCATTACTGTCTCGAGAGGGAGTCCCGCAGGGACAGTGCTTTCGGACAGGCAGTCCTCCGAAATCTCTTCGAGGTTTGAGCAACTCCTACCCTCCATCCCGGATGGGGGCTACCGGTGGGTAATAATTCAGTGAAGATTCCTTCCTTCTGTGCCGCTGAGCTAGAGGGAGCTCATTTTTGTGCTTAGGGTCTCCGGTAGCCTTAAGCTTGGGAGTCCCATATGTGAGGACTGACTTCCTGCTTGGTCCTGGAGAAAGCGTAGTTACTCACCTGTAACAGGTGTTCTCCAGGAGCAGCAGGAATCAATCCTCACAGCCCTCCCTCCTCCCCTTGGAGTTGCAATCATCTGCTTAAGTTTTTTTGCAAATTTTTATGCTGTCTTTTAGCTATGTCATCAGACTGGCTAAGATGGCACCCTTGGGCGGGAAGGAGACCGCGCATGCGCGCTGCAATTCCCAAAGGCTTTCTTTGAAAGCTGGGGAAAATTGCTCCGCGAGGGCTCCGTCGGCGCCGACGTCACCCATATGTGAGGACTGATTCCTGCTGCTCCTGGAGAACACCTGTTACAGGTGAGTAACTACGCTGTACTTCAAGTCCTCTGAGTCCAAATCTCCAGTTTTGGATGTGGAGTCACTCGATTCCCTGGTACCCCAGGTCCTACCTTCAGACCCTTCCCCATCTCAACAGTGACATATGTTGCCTCCGAAAGACATGTCCTTCCAGGAATTCATTCGTGACCTAGCCAAGGATCTCTCTATCACGGTAACATCGGAGAAGGAGCCAAGGGCAGAGGAACTAGAGATCCTCCAATGCCCAACAGCACCCAAGGAGACAACCACCTTACCGGTGCACTGCATCCCTCATGAGCTTATGCTACGAATGTGGGAGACGCCTCTCACAGTCTCACCTCAAAATTGACGTCTCGATACCATGCATTGTGTACCGGAGTGTCGTAATTTCCAAAAGCCACAGCTTCCCCACCACTCCATGGTGGTGGAATCAGCAATGCACAGAATCAAAAGCTCAAAAATTCACTCCTCTAGTCCTCCAGGTAGAGAATCGAGAATTCTCAATGCGTTTGAGCGTCGATGCTTCCAAGTATCAATGTTCTCGGCTAGGATTAATTCCTGTATCCTCTATATGGGAATGTTCCTGAAAGAGGTCTCTAGGGATCTCGAGGCCTTTGCTCCTCTCCTCCCAGATGACAAGATGACAGATTTTCTCACCCTAGTTAAGCATAGCCAAAATGTATTGAAGTTTGTCAATAGAGCTACCTTCGATGCTTTTGAATGCACAAGCAGGGCCTCAGCAATATGCATTGGTGCACATCGAAATGCATGGCTTCAGGCCTCAGATCTTGAACAGTGAGTTCAAGATAAGCTGGGCAACATACCTTGCACAGGAGAAAACCTCTTTGGCAAAGACTGACAAGATAAGGTCTCTCATTTAGAATCAGAAAATACTACTCTAAAGAGACTGTCCATAGTAACAGATGACCCTGCTAAGAAAAAGACTCCTGCAAAGAAATCTTTCTACAATAATAAAAAGATAATAAATTCTTCTCTTTCTAGCCTCCTGCTTCTCAGTACCAGGGTCAGGCCCCAAAGAAGAGGCAGCAGCCTCCTAAACAAAAGAAGCCACAGGTGGCTAAATCGCATCCAGCTCCGCAGCCACAGTCTGCGCTTGGTTTTTGACTCTTTCCTAGAGAACATTGACACCCTGCCTCTGGAGTGGCTCAGTGGTTGGGACAGGTTATCTCAGGAGGACCAGGGTTTTTTTCCTGAGCCTGAAGCTTTTACTTTGCCTCATGTGGTTGGATGATATCTTATAATTTTTCGTCTCGGAGGTGCCAATATAAATAGTTATGCTTTGTCTAAACAATCTCTAATAGCCCCTGGGGATAAAGAACTGGATTTGGAATAGTATTCAGAGTTTCTCCAATTATCAGACCTCCACTGGGGATTGCAACTTGCATTTTAAAGTTTGTTTTTTGAGTGAGAGCCTTGTGTTAAGGTATGCTTTAATGCATAGAGATATATTCATGTTATGATGGTGAAGAAAGGTTTAAATCAGCATGGTATGATCAATTTACATAGATAATATGTATGTATGTTTATTACATTTTGTATGTATGTATGTTTATTACATTTGATATACTGCTTAGGCCAAAAGGCATTAAAGCGGTTTACAATACTATATCATTTGAGGAAATAGGAAAAGAACGCCATTATATGATAGGACAGAATAGAAGACAGAAACAGGTAAACAGATAAGAGGAGGAGAAGAATAGAGACAGCAAGTTACCACGAATGCAGGCACCACGATCCAGTCCATGATATCAATGTGAATCGCCACGGTCCATGGGTTTATATTTCATTCCTGTTTTGTGATTGTATTTTGTGATTTTTCATGTCGGAGATGCCATCAAAAACAGGTATGCTTTGTTCAAACAATTTTTAAAAGCCCCTGGGGACAGAGTTGGATTTGGAACAGGGTATAGCGTTTTTTTCAATTATCAGACCTCCAATGGGGATTGCAACTTGTATTTTAGGGTTGCTTTTTTAAGTAAGAGCCTGGTGTTAATACATGATTTAACGCTTATATACAGATTCATTTTATGCTGGTAAAGAGAGGTTGCAATCAGCATGGTATGATCAATTCATATAGCTTTTCCCCTTTTTTATAATACATCCCTTTATAATATGTTATTTGATGGGCTTATATTTCACTCCTGTTTTGTGGTTTCATGGTACACATTGTTCATAGTGCTTTTCTTTATCTCCCTATAGCTTATAAAGTGGCACAGAAGGGGGTTAAATTTGGATTCAATTGATTTATAGTTTGTATTAATGGTTCTTGAATAGCTGTATGTCACATCCCTTGTTTTCTTTTTTCTTTTTCCTGTTCTTTTCAGTTTTTTTTGTTTGCATATTTATATTATTATCTTTTTTATATATATCTTTTATTATGTTTAATGATTTAATGAAAACAATCATTTATAGTCTTATGTATTTATTTATAGTCTTATGTATTTTTATTTAGATATTTTATCTTTTGATGTTTGATTTCCGTTTTCACTTCGTTATGGCTGTTGGATGTATTTATATTATTGATATCAATGTTTTATGGTATGTATATGTATTTTATTTGTTTTTATCCTTATTTATGTATTATATTATTTATTGTTTTAGTTTGCCAAGAAAATCCCTGAAGAAGGCATTACCGAAACACGGCCTGTGTCTGGTAGCTTGGCTTATTTACCCCCCTGGAGTACATGGTTATAATTTATTAAAATTATTCTTTCTGGTTTACCACGTTTGGACTGAGTCTCTGTTGGTTTACGTGGTATTGTGCCTTGTGTTGGACGCAACTACATATGCGGACAGCCCAGTGGACTCTGGCCTTCCAGTGGAAGCAGGCCTTGGGCCTTCTCTGGGACAGGATCCAAGTGACTGGCCATCTAATCACATTACTTCAGTGGTGGTGTTCTCCAGGAAATCTGCTCGTAGTGTCACCTTTTCAGATGCCTTCATGTCAATGCACCCTGACTATGGATGCCTCCAGAGTGGGTTGGGGAGCCCATCTGGGCAACCTGACTACATATGGGCTCTTGACAGAGCAGGAGTCACAACTCCAGATCAATCTTCTGGAACTTCGTGCTATCTCCAATGCCATGTTGATGTTCCAAAACCACCTCAGAGCACAGCAAGTCCTAGTTAGGATGGATATTCAGGTTGCCATGTTCTATGTGAACAAGCAGGGAGGAACAGGCTCTTGGGCCCTCTGTGAGGAGGCAATACACCTCTGGTCCTTTGCCATTGCTCATCAAATACACCTCCAAGCGGTGTACCTCCTGGGGGAGTCCAATGTCTTGGCAGACAGACTGAATCACATCTTTCTTCTCCACGAATGGTCTCTCCATCCAGACACAACATTCTACATCTTCCAGGAGCTCCAGATATACATCTGTTTGCGACTCCGCAAAATGCCAAGCTTCCTCACTTCCGCATAAGAACTCCGACATCCACCATCCAACAGGTGGATGCCTTCCACCTACACTGGGGTCAGGGTCTGCTTTATGCATTCCCTCCCATTCACCTTATTCCCAAGATGCTTTTCAAGCTTCAGTCTGACAGGGGCTCCAAGATTCTCATAGCCCCTCACTGGCTGTGGCAACCGTGGTTTACCTTGCTACTACGTCTGACTCAGATTCATCCTCTGCAATTGGGATATGCACTAAATCTCCTCTCCCAGGACAACGGCTCACTATTCCATCCCAATATGCAGTCTTTACACCTCACAACTTGGCTGCTGAGAGCATAGCTTTGCAAGGCTTTGACCTTACTCAAGAGGTTAAGGAAATCCTTTTGGCTTCTTGAAAGCTCTCCACCAGACATTCATATGTTTTTAAGTGATGTAGATTCTCTGTCCGGTGCTCCCAGAAAGATCTCAATCCCTTTTCTGCTGCAGTGGAGTCACTCCTCCAATATCTCCTCCACCTTTCCTCGACAGGGCTAAAGACAAACTCAGCAAGAGTCCACCTTAGTGCCACTGCGGCCTCTCATCATCTACTTGATGGACAGCCCATCTCCACACAACCACTAGTAACGCATTTCATGAGAGGTCTCCTGATGTCCATAACTCCCATTAAGCCATCTCCAGTAGCCTGAGACCTCGATGTTGTTCTAGCGCAGCTTCTCAAGCTGCACTTTGAATTACACAGGTACACTAAAAAAATTTTTTTTTAAACTGCCTCTAATGTTTCGATTGATTTTTACATTTTTTGGTGCGCTGAATCCAAATCTGGTAACCAATTTGCTCCATCACGTACAGATTTTTTGCTACATTGGGTTAGCAGTTTGAGGTGAACGTTTCAGATTGAGTGTGATCGAGATAAAAGTTTCTTGGATGAATTCTTATACTAATTGTTTAGTAGTTATTCAAATAAGAATAAAGAAAATTGTAACAAGGCAGCACATAAGAATAGAATAATGTCAACAAAACACACTGTGATGGTAGCAAAATTGTCTGCACTTAAAACAGCCACATACATGGGCACAAACATTGAGCATATAAGAGCGAGGTTAGACACAAAGCAAAGCAAAGAAATGTGCAAAAAATGTTGTACAGGTATGTATGTAAGAATAGAAAACGCAAACCGCACCATTGCAATACATGAAGACAAACACCCGATGGTGTGAAAATAAAATTCTAATAAATGAGATCCGACACTGTGGTAATAACTAGCAAATTTTTATTTCAAAGTTTAGTAAAAACACGATATTTGTCAACACAGTTTCGATTTTAAAGTCATTCTTGGGTCAATCAATCTCCTGGTGGGCCCGTTTCTTCTTCCCCCGAATGCTTCTCTTGGTGCGCTGCTTGGCGTATTTTTCATCTGCGTTTTCCCGCAGCAGCAACCAGCAGAAATCAGCCATCATAGTGGTGTTCCATCTTCCTTGGTACCTTCTCTCTGCGTCCTTGATGTCCTGGTGAAACCTTTCACCTTGTTCTTCACTGTACGCCCCCAAGTTTTCGGGAAAGTAGTTCACATGGGAGTGCAAGAAATGGACTGTCAGGCTCATGTTACAGCCTTGTTCTTTGAAGGCATTGAGCATCCTGGCAACAATATCCTTATAGTTCTCATCCCGCCTGTTCCCCAAGAATTTGAGAACAACATCCTTGAAGGAATCCCAGGCTTCTTTTTCCTTCTCAGACATCGTTTCAGCGAATGCTCCATCTGAAATGAGTTTCCTTATATCAGGGCCAACAAACACTCCTTCCTTTAGCTTTGCTTCAGAAAGTCGGGGGAACTTTGAGCAAAGGTACCGAAAGCACTCACCATCTTTTGGAAGGGACTTGATGAATTGCTTAATGAGACCCAACTTAATGTGGAGAGGTGGTAATAGAATTTTATCACGAGGTACCAAGCTCTCATGAAGAACATTTTTCTCACCGGGTCTCAAATACTCCCGAATTGGCCAGTCTTTTTTCCCCCAGTGTAGGTCACGGGCCCGGCTATCCCACAAGCAAAGGAAGCAGGGATATTTGGTGAAACCGGATTGCTGCCCTAATAGCATGGATAGAATTTTAAAGTCTCCACAAATCATCCACTTATGCTCATCATAACGAATCTTCTGAAGAATCAGGGCCAAATTCTCGTATTTTTCTTGGAGAATAACAGAGTGAGCAATAGGAACTGAAGCGAATGTGTTGCCATTATGCTGTCTTTTGACGAATCAATGAACAGCCGCCATTCAGCAGGATCATACTCGAGTTTAAACTTTTCCATCACTCTGTATATATCGTTGCAAAATACCAAATCTTCCTCTTTGCTGAAATACTTCAAAAATTGTGTCTCGCGGTTGCGGTACCAATAAAAAGTTGTTCCTGGTGACAATAGATTTTTCTGTTTAAGCCGAGAACCTAGCAGTTGGGCAGCATCTTTTGGGAGTCCTAAATCCCGGACTAAATCATTCAATTCAGCTTGAGAGAAAAGTTCAGGTTTCGGATCTGGTTCAGTTTCAAACTTGGAAGTACTGGACTCATCGGGAAAAGCCATCTGATGAGTCTCATCATGATCAGAACCGTCCATACAAATATGATCCAAAGATTTTGGTGGTTCAGGCACAGGTACTTCGTTGCTATGAGGCATAGGCCTAATTGCTGAGGGAAGGTTGGGGTAACTTATTACGTTCTTATTTTTTAAGTTGTATCCCTTCACAATGCAAGAGCAAAAATAGCAGTCACTGCTGTGGTCTCTTTGTTCACGCCACATCATAGGTATTCCGAAACGAAATGCTTGTTTTTTACCTTTCATCCATAAGCGTAGATCTTCCTCACATGTCTTGCACACTTTGTGAGGAGCCCACGGTTTGTCTTGATCGCCTAACTTCAAACCGAAATAGGCGAAATATACTTTTTTAATAAATGCAGAAATGTTCCTCTGCCGCTTTTTCACGGTATATTCCCCACAAATAAAACAAAAAGTGTCCGGAGAGTTGACGCAACCTCTGGCTCTGTGAGCCATCACAAATACACAGCACTGCAAACTACAACTGTAGTGAACCACTTCGGAATAAAGCTGGATTACGACTGAGCAAACAAAAGGTAATAATGAACTTGCAAGAAACTGAAATTTGACAGGAACGTTCATGTCGCAACCACCGTGTTTGAGCGAGCGAACGAGGCGAGGCGAACAGGAAAGAACATGCGCCAGTGCGAGTACTGGATTTAGCCCCCCGCCTCCCAATTGTCCTGTTAATGTATAAAATGAATACAAAACACTCTAAAATATCATGAGGGAGTGTTTCTAGTTAGTTAACCATTACAACCTCTATTTTGGGCCAAGAAAATAAACTGCAGTCGGCTAAAAAGAAATTATGTGAACATTCCTTATATGGGTAAGAAATCTAATTTTGCAAGAAAACGTGACGTGATGGAACATTTTGGCTATTTTTCCTGGATTCAGCACCCCAAAATCTATAGGAATCAGTTGCAAAACTGGAGGCAGTTTTTTGGTAGTGTACCTGTGTTATTAGACACAACTTCACATAAATTCCTTTCTTGGAAGATGATCTTCGAAATTGCCCTCACTTTAGCTAAATGCATTAGTGAGCTTCGGCTTTGGTGGCAGATCCACCCTATACCCGTTTCCACCATAACAAAGTAGTCCTTTGGGCTCACCCACATTTTATGCCAAAGGTGGTATCTCTCTTTCATTTAAGCCAGTCAATTTACTTTCCAGTTTTCATTCCTAAAACACATGCTTCTAGAGCAGAAGCAACTCTGCCCCCTCTTGATTTCAAGCATGCATTGATTTTTTTTATCTCCAAAGGACTCAAGGTCATCGTAATGCCTCACAGTTGTTCATCTCATTTGACCCCAGTCACCTGCGATTGCCTGTTTCTAAACATATGCTTTCCAGATGGATAGTGGACTGCATTTCATTTGCCTATGACAAAGCAGGACTCTCCCTGGAAGGGAATATTACTGCTACAATGTTCATGCCATGGCCACTTCAATGGCAAACCTATGCTCAATAGCCATCGACGAAATTTGCAAAGCAGCAACTTGGTCTTCTGTCCATATCTTTGCTACCCATTATTGTCTGGACAAGGACTCCCGTCGGGATGCCATGTTTGGTCAGGCTGAACTCCAGCACCTCTTTCAGAGTTAGATGCAACTCCTATCTTCTATCCGGACTTTGAAGATACCAGAAATCCACGTGGGATCCAGGACCTCCTCATGCCTACTCCGAGGCGAACCTTCGCCAGTTCTGAGGTCATTTCATCTGGCATCTGGGAGTTATGGAGTCCCATATGTGAAGATTACATTCCTGCTTGTTCCTGGAGATAGCGTAGTTACTCACCTGTAACAGGTGATCTCCAGGAACAGCAGGAATTTAGTCTTCACAACCCACCCTCCTCCCCTAGGAGTTATAGGGTTTAATTTACTCTCTTTTCTCAGCCACAAACTCAATTGAAGAAGGTGGGAAGACAGTGGAGTGCTCCCTAAGCTTTCCAATTGGACGCTGGGGAGCATTCCAATGCAGGCTCCATCAGTACTGATGTCATTCATATGTGGACTAAATTTCTGCTGTTCCCGGAGATCACCTGTTACAGCTGAGTAACTATGCTTTGCACATTGTGAGCCTGCACTGAGTGAATGCCCAGGCATGCCTAGACTAAACAAAACCGCTTACTTTCTAAGCAGCATTTGAGTAGACTTAAAATGTGTGAGAAATCACAAAAATAGGCAACTGCAAAAAAGGTGCTTGATAGGAAAATTTGAAGGGAATTTCATGATTAGCACCCCAAAATCCATAAGATACACCTAAAATTGTTCAGAAAGCAAAATCTTTGTTGTCCAGTGTTACTCATTTGGACCTGGGGTTTAGAGAATTGATTGAAGGAGTAATTGTGTCAACATATCCAGTGTATAAAAGCAAACGATTGAAAAAGCAAAAAACTTAGAGCTTTTGAGGTTTGGTTCTTCATTGACTGTTCTTGGATGTACAGTTTTGGGGACTCCACCACTTACACACGCCAGTGATGGCACTCACCTGAGTAGGTAGCAAAAGCCTCAACTGATTTTGCTCATTTTTTGAATATTTTTTTAAATGGCCGTTGCCCAGTATGCACCACCAAATACACGATGTTCACTGAGTCTCTTGTAAAACAGTGTTTATGTGCAACAATTCCTTTATTATATTACTCCCAGTATATTCATACTTTAATTGCTAGAGTTATTTTTCTAAGAGCTTTTCGCAGAAATGACTCTGATTGTCTGGAAAGAGTTTATTTAATAAGGCTCTAATTCATAATAATTCTTATGGACATTTCCAGATACAAAGAATAGGTCATGATTTATTCAGGTTTGGAAAATGGACAGAAAAACTTTGGGCCAATATTCAAAGGGATTTATTCGATCAGCAGGGCCTGCTAACTAGATAAACCCTGCTGAGAGAGATATTCTGTGGCATTGAGTGGAGATTGACACTTAATTTCCCCTCTGACTGTCGCAGCACTGTCCGGACAGTGTTAGGACAGTCAGTGAACTGGATGAGGGTGGTCCTGGAACTAATCCAGATAGCGGTGATTTTCAGTCTGCTGAGTGGATTAGTGCCTGCATATAATTAGAACAGGTGAATGGCTGTCAGAACGTTATGCGGATTTGCTATCCTGTTAGTGACTGAATATCGCAAATCTGGTCGGTGGTGAAACTAGATATTCAGTGCCAGAGCGTATCCGGCATCCAGCACTGAATATCTAGTTTCACTTTCAGCCACGACAGTCAGGCACTTTGAAACACACTGACCGCCACGGCTGAGTATTGGGCTTTTATAGTTATCTTGGGAATAAAAGTAGAACATGCAGTAATAAGATACAGTCCATGGAGGAACTGCTAAGTGGACAGCACATCAATTAAATTCAGTCAATGCCCAATCTGACTGAACTGACCATAAAATAAATGTGTGTTCCAAGCAACAATTGCTAAAGCACCATTCCAGGCAAACTGTTATGTTTGGTAAGACTAGTTCAGATTTAGAAATAAGATAGAATGTAAAGCATGTAAAATGATCATTAGTTTAGTATGATAGCTCCCTTTACTGTGGTCCCACCTTAGCTTCGCTTCAGCGTCTTCAGCTTACGTAGAATAATGCTTCAGTCCATTGTTCAGGACTGGCCAGTTTAAACATTTCATCCCCCCTTTCATATCACCACACTGATTACCAATTATACATTGAAAATGTTACAAGATCCTGTTGGTTATCCACAAGACCTTTTCTCTGGTTATCCCATTTACTTGAACTATCTTCTTACTTCTCATCAATCCTCCCGTTTAATTCACTCCCACTATTTTAACCAGTTGATCCTCCCCCTCCTTCGCAACATCATTAGAGCACATGGTCCTTGGCCTTTAGTTATTTTGCTTCACTTTTTTGGAACACTTTTCTCCAGATCTACATTATGGGTCTTCCCAGACACGTTTTAAGGCTGTCCTGAAAATGTATCTTTTCTCTCAGGCTTTTCCAGAGATCTGAGTACATATCCAAGAAGTATGGGGGCCGTTGGTAAACCCTGGCTGTATCTATACCTTTATCCTTTTTTTGTCTGTTATGGTTTATTTCTTCTCTTAATGTTTAATTGTTAACTGACTATTTTAATTGCAGATCACTTTGTTGGTCCCACCCATAAGGCGGTATGTCAAGATTTGATTACACTAAGGCTAATTTTTCAGGAGGTCTCAATCAAATATCAGGACTGGCAGGAAGCTCAGGTTGCTTGTGCTGCTGGGCTGGGCGTGAGTGTCCTTGTCATGAAATGGAACTATTTTCTGTGGCCCGATTTTCAAAGGCATTTACACAGGTAACTGCCCTAGTTACCCGGGTAAATGCCATGTCTGGGATTTTCGAAGGGCACCTACACGGGTAGTGCCCTTTGAGAATCCCAGGTAAGTCCCTAATGCACCTAGATGCTATGTGGTTAGCATCGGGGCATGTTGGAGGTGGAGCAGGGGCAGAGGAAAGGGCTAACCAGGTAGCACCAATTTTCGATGCTACCCACATAGCCTTCTGCACCTTAAAGATAGGCAAGGTTTTTCCTCGCCTATCTTTCAGCTGCAGGGGCTTAGAGGGTAGCATCAAAAATTGGTGCTACCTGGCTAGCTCCTACAGTTTCCGAGTTGTGCGGCAAGACCCAGATTTTCAATGCTGGGGACGCATATGACCCTGGGATTGAAAATCCGGGTTGGGTAGAAGGGGGGCGGGCTGTGCACCAACAGCGCATAGCACCACCCAGCTGAAAATTGGGCCTTGTGTTCCTTGGTTCCTGTCTATGCCTCGCTCTCACCCCTTATGTGTGTGGGATGGATGTGCTTTTTTTTTAATGTCCTGCTTGATTGGCCCTGCTGGGCTCAGCCCAGAAATTTGGAACAGTGCTAGATCATCATTTATGGTTTCTGTGTCCTTGACTACAGCTGGGCATGACCACTAGTCCTGGTCCATATCCTGACACCAGCCGGCTGTCTACTGTGCATTTGTCGTCTCTGATCCCTTGGCCTCTGTGTCTTGATTCGGCTGACCCTACTCCTTGCTCCTGGCCTATATCCTGACTCTAGCTAGCCATGTACCTTGTTTCCTTGGATTCCTTGCCAATGCTCCTGTCTGAGATTTGTGTCATACGTTTATGTATGGAATCCTGCAAAGATGAGTGAAGGGAACTTGCTTTTGTATCAAGGCCTTTTTGTATTCAGTTTCTCTGTCTATGAATGATGCCTCATGTGTTCTGTCTACTTCTGGATTTTTGCAAGGGGATGAATGAAGGGAACTCGCCCCTGTATCTAAGATTCTTGTATTCTGAACTAGTGACAGAGATCCATGTATATTGAACCAGTGTAATCTGAAGGCTAAGTGAGAATGAAACTTGCCTTGAACTTACTATGCTGTGCACTCTGTTTATAGTAATATAGTAATTACAAGGAAATAACTCCCTATGGCTGCCCATGTCCCAGTCAGTTTTCTCTCAGCGACTTAACATTACTTAAGGCTTTCCATTATCTTTTTGCCTGCTTACCTCAGTATATGTAGTTTTGCTAGTTTTATTTTTTCATTGTTTTATATTCTATGGACCTGCCCAGCTGAGTCTACTATTCAGTGGCACTGTTCTGATAAAGCCAGCAAATATTCTCTCTGACTGCTTTGGCACTTTCTGAATAGTGCTGGGATAGTCCGGGGCCAGAGCTGGGGTAGAGCTTGCATTTATCTGGGTAGAAGTGATTTTCATCGCTGCTGTCAGGATAACAAAAAAGGCTGTCCTAAGTGATATGTGAATTGGCTATCCAGATAGGGGGTTATTCTGTCGCACGAATAGAGGGGATAAACTTCCCAATGGGACGCTATTCATACCTTCCTCACCGATGTCTAACTTCCCCGCCAGCTGTATGGGGAAGTTAGACAGGGGCGGGGAAGAGCCAACTTGGGGGGCAGAGTCTGAGCGGATGGTGGGCGGTCGCTGGCCCTGGACATACAGGGCCAATTCTAATGTCAGCCCTGTACGTCCAGGGCCGGCAACTTGTACGGGGAAGGGGCTGGACATCTGGGATGGAATGAGCCCTATAGTGACTGAATATTACCTCTATCCAGATACCGCCAGTGCTGACTACTGTATGTGAATATCCATTGGCAGCCACTATCCAGACACTGTCACTGAATACCCACTTAACTGCAGTGGTTTGCATTTAAAAAAAAATAAAAAGTAGTGGCTGCTGTGGCTTCAATATAACCCCTACATTTTTGTTTTTATACTTATTGTTGTTTTTATTACGCTCATTTTATGTTAGATGCATTATATTTTGAACTACGTGCACCGCCTTGGGTGTGCCATCAAGTTTCGAAAACAGCGCAGAAACCTTTTTGCATGTGTCCAAATACACCATTTCCACATATACATAGCAGGGGGGGGGCCCGAGAGTGAGATATTCAACGCTATTTAGGCAGTTTGAAGCCCTGAAGTGGTGCCACCAAACATCCCAATGCTAGCGCCAGGGTGTTCTGAGGGCGGAATGGGGGCAGCACCCAAGGGTAACTGGTTAGCGGCGATATTCAGCTGCTAGCCAACCTAAAGGCTTGCCTAGGTTTTGCTGCTGAATGCCACCACTGCGGTTCTATCTGGTCAAGCCAGATAGTCAATGCCTGTGGCTGGGAGTGGCCCCAGGTGCAAAGTTCAGCAGCGATACCTAGCCGCTGTACAAGCACTAGCCACTGCCCCTGAACATCCCCAGCAATTTTAGAAGATGCACTACTGAGACCTATGATCCAGCATGCATAGATTTAAAGAAGGCACGCTCTGAGCATGGTTTGAGTGGACTTTAAAATTTTATGTACACTTACTGTTTTGCAATGGAAGTACATGTATACTTAAAAAAAATCCCCTTCAGCATTTACAGCTGCTTTGACATGCATAACATGTTAATAACTGGTCTTTTGAACCTGAAATTTGGAGGAATCATTGGGGGGGGGGGGGGGGCTGGGGCTAGTGGGAAATGAGCTTACCGCCCTGATTAAAAAGAGCAAAAAAAAAAAAAAAGTAAATAGAAGAAATTTTGAAACTTGAGTCCTTAATTAGTTTTAATGGAACTAGCAGTTTTGCGGAATCCGGTACCTACATGTGTAGGTAACAAAATCGTCTGCTTCTATGTGGAAGTGCTGGAACTTACATATACAAAACGCTGAGTGATACCACTCTTTTTTGTAATATAACTGTTCCTGCTGCATGTGCCGCTAAATAAATGTATTTTCCCACAACCTTAGACATATTTTACATTCAGCAACCCTTTTGTAAAATATCGCTGCAAATTGTGAACCTCCCGACTAGAACTTCCCTTTTCTGACCTAGATTACCTATTCAAAATTGGACTCTCAGTCTAGCATGCTGCTCTAGCAGCATAGATTAATGAAAACGTGAATGGATGCGTGCCAGAAAACATATGTGCATCCAGATATACTGCATTCTGAGCCCCAGTAATTGGAAAATAGATGTTCTTTCATCTTTCAGAGTTTGATGGTGAACGTTTTGATGTTTTCCCTTATAGACAAGGTTAATAGCATTGGGCAGTAAATAGCTGGTGTAGGGGAGAATATCAATAGCTTGCATGTTATTTATTTGTTAATTACAAATTCTGAAGGAAGGTTCTAAATATAGACATCCACTTATTTGAATGGTGAACCCCCCCCCCCCCCCCGGCCTAACTAGTAGGCTACGAGAAGATACAAGCTTGTAAAAAGGCTGCAAACATTTTGATACCCATTTAAGTCCCTTTTAATATTATAAAATGCAAGTTTTGTCTTTCCATCTGTATATTATGAAACTTTCATTTTGTTGTTTACGTCAGGTGTCCCAGTACCACCCACTATCCAAAGAAAAGATTTAATTTGGTTAAAATGTATACACAACTTACTTTTATAGTGCAACTCATTTATTTTTTATTAGTTACATTGTTTTATAGCCCGGATCTGTATCTTACCCCATCATATGACTGATAGATTTGGCTCTTAAATGAACATTTGGATATGGTAGCTTGAGTAATACAGATTATACATTACATAGTTGGTTGAAAAGCAATTTCTCTGAATCTACACCAGTCTGAGGTTGCATTAAGTGTTTCTTACTTAGATCGAAATGTGTGATTTCAGGTTATAAAGTGCTGGAAAGGCAATTTATTGCAATGCTTACCTGAGTACTAACAAGTAAATTTCAGTGGATTGAAATATTTTAGATACATGTAACAACATTAATAAAATAAAGATAGAACCTTAAAAAATGTGTGCTTCATCTCCAGTAAAAAATGAGTATGCTTGTAATCCAGGCAGAACTGTGGAGTTATAAAAGGAATTTGTGGGTTTTTTGTTTAATTTCTGTTTATCCTTTCCTATGTATTTATTAATTCGAAATAGCGATCTTATAAATATGTAAAATTTCCACATAACCATTATTTCAAATAGAGATATTATAAAAGCTAAATATATCTTTTTAATATTGATTCTTACATGAGCGGGAAAGTAGCCGACGATATAGGGAGCTGACACCACAGCATGCAAAATTACCCCTGAATGATACTCCAAGATAACTTTGTGTAGCTGTCTCAGTCACAAGGTAGCTCTATAATGTGTAAAACAGGCTTTCTGACTGCAGTGAACCATGAAGGTTCATAATCTGTCGCTACTGTTGTCTCCAGCCTTTGTTGCTTCGTTTACTTTGTAATTAAGGGGTATGTTTACTAAACCGCGCAATTGTGCGGGGCGCACTTGAGCGTGCGCTAAGGTACCTTAGCGCACGCTAATAGTGAGTTTTTGGGCCCCGCATACGTGCGCGTCACACTAACGGGCCCGCACATGTGCGCGGCGCGCTGATGTGCGATAGAGGCGTGGAAAGGCATTTAGAGGGCGGAGGAAGGCTCCCGAGGGGCGGGGGGATGGGGTCAATGGGTGGAGAGTGGGAGGGGAGAGGCTTCCCGCACAGGAGCGGGGCTGAATTTCGGTCAAAAAAATACCGCGAGTGAAAACCTCGCGTTAGAGCCGATTTAAAGGGAAGAGAAACCATTTCCGTCAGCAATGTACAGCAAAACCGGGGAAACCTACAAAACGTGAGCAGTGTGATACATGTGCACAGAACAAAATGTCAAATAAAACTTTAAAATGACCACAAGAAATATTGTAACAATTATAGGTCAGCTGGGCAACAGTGATAGCAATGGGCAACAATAAAAAACACTCCCAGGAAAGCTCCAAAAAAAGAAATGATTTTTGGAAGGGTCTACGCTCCTCCAGATCTGTGTTTTAAATATAACCCTGTTTACAGCAGTTCACTCAGGAATTCTGTCCATTATAAGATGGTGTCTATAGTTTAATATTAAGCAAGAGAAGATTTCCTGGGATGTTCCTGTATTTTTAAGAGCATTGAAAAATGAATAAAAAAAGAAGCTTATCACATTTTTGGTTTTTCTGAACGTATTGACTTTTTAACAATTGATAATAGTACGTTCATAAAATAGACCACAGGTATATTCCTGGAGAGGCAGGACATTGGGCCCTGCCGGTATCCCACAATACTAGCAGTTGCATACCTTAGCAATGCCACCCTACACCTGGGTATATGGTACACAGCTATCAAACGTTTCCCATGATAACTGGCAGATATCAATTCCTACGTTAAGCACATTTTGCTCATTGAGCTCCACCATAACAATCATTCTGATGTCTGCGGTGTGTGCTGCAGGTCTGGTCTCTGACAGTGTTTACCACCCTGGGGAGTGACCCCCAACAGTACTGCGTACCATATCCATGCCTGTACTGTGCCCAGGACTGGTGTGGTGGGTATGGCTGCTGACCACCTCTATAGTAGCACAATGCTGGCATAGGTGTGGGGGTGGCTGTCTGTCTATCCAGTGTGTGGTGGCTGCAAACACCTTCCACAGCCCACACTGCCAGCAATGTTGCCAGTATTGGGCTGCCAATGTGCATAATGAGGAGCAAGGTACCATGGGTATAGGCTGGACAGGGTGGCCTGGCCAGGGTGCATCTGCACAGGGCATAGGGCACTGACTGGGACATTTTAGTGCCCGACCACCACCTACACAGACAGAGTGACCTCAGTATGTCCTGCTGAGAGATCAGTCTCACCCTGACTGTGCTGTGACCACAGCATGGCTAGGCACCCCCATAGTGCTATATAGTATTTCTCTCATGTGATAGATATGGGTTTCCTTTTGGGGCCCAGTCACTGATTTATCTGCTTGCTGTGTATGCTGACATCCCAGTTCTGGGTGCATGCACCTCCACTGGGAACATGCACTATGGACTAACTAGCACACTGTTTGCAGCTGGTATGTGTCTTGATGGAGTGGCTTGCAGGGTGCAGCGGCTGATGGCTTGTTGCAGGGGAATATCAAACAGTGGTGGGGTGCAGTTTAACATATCCAGGCCTAAAGTCTGTCTGCTATTGTGTTATGGATGTGTATAGAACTGCATTGACTGCCCTGTGGGGTGTATGTTCCTCAGCAGGACCGGGGTTGATGGTCCCCTCTACTGCCACCTTTGCAGGGAGGTAGAATGTGGATCTATTGATAGGAGATCCCGTTTGCCACCCTCAGCCCTGGAGGGGGAGGAGGGGGGGGGTGGTGGTACATAGCCCACCTAGGAGTCCATAGAGGCTACACCTGACTGAAACAGACAGAGAGATCCAAGGTGTTTGTGCAGAAACTACCTATCTCACACATTAACACTGCTTTGGACCTCCGGCATGGCCTCTTTCAGCCATAGAAGGTGTTGTGGACCTGGTCCTGGGCGCCTCATTGCACCCTCAGGGTGAGCACAGTACCCGCACAATGTGACGGTGTGTTGCTACTCTGTGCCAGTACAACACACCGTCAGTACCCCCTACCAGGCCGAGGTGCTATGTGGGTGCACATGATCACTTCCCCCTACCAGGCCGAGGTGCTCTTGGGGTGCATTGCCCATCTTGTGTTTATCTGTGGACAGCTGATTTGCATGTGCAGTGCATCATGGGTATGGGTGGGCTAACCCTATCCTGGTGACCACAGCAGACTGTCTGTGTGGTGACGTGCAGGCTCTCTGCAGCCAGCCATGGGCTTGCTAGCAGCTATAGAGCTGTAGCCCAATGGTTACTTCACTGCCTGTGAAGCCAGAGGTCATGGGTTCAAACCCACGGTGGGGTTATTTGATAGGGTTGTCCAATGCATTATCTTTTTTTAATGTACATATTTTTATGCCAGCAAAAACACCCTCAGCGTACTGTACCCATTAGGTGCCTCTGAGGGTGCTTTATAGGGCGCCCTATAGGGCACCTTATGGTTCCCATCCATATAAGGTGCACTATACATTATCCTGTGATGCAACTTATAGGGTGCCCTATAGGGGACATTTTAGGGTGCTGTGGCGGACAGTGCACTTTATAATGTGCCCTATGGAGTGCCTTATAGGGTGCCTTATACGGCACCTTCAATTACGGCACGTGAGGGCGTGTTTGCTGGCAGCAATTAATAAAATAAAAATAAAGTGCTGCAGGAAAAAATATGTACAATGCAAAGCTGATGCCACAGCCAGCCTTATGTATTAGGCACACTGGGGAGCGAACTCATGACCCCTGTATCAGCAGTCAGTGCCTTACCCATTGTGCTCCACTGCTGCTCCTCCTTGCCTGTCAGCGCACCTACTTATGCCTTTCATTCCTTAAACTGCACAGTGCTGCCATCAAAAACAGTACTCTGACCTTGCGGTACCTCTAAAGCGCCCTATAAGCAACATTCTAGGGTGCCTTGGCTGACAGTGCACTTTAAAATGTGCCTTATAGGGCGCCTTATGTTAACACGCTTTGAGAGTGCGTTTGCTAGTAGTGATAATTACAATAAACATAAAATGACTCCAAAAGCAATCTTCCCCATAATATGTAATGCCTCAGCCAGCCTTGTTCATTGGGCACTTTGGGGGATTGAACCCTTGATCCCTGCACCATTGGTCAGTGTCTTCACCATTGTGCTGTGGTTCTGTTCCTGTGATTGCACATCAGCGCGCCACTTATGCCGCCCAGTATTAAAATGCCTCTGAAAACATCAGCGCGCCACCTTATGCTGCCCATTATTTAAACGCCTCCTAAAGTAATACCTCAGCCAGCTGTCTTCATTGGGCACAGTGGGGGATTGAACCCTTGATCCCTGCACCATTGGTCAGTGTCTTCACCATTGTGCTGTAGCTCTGCTCTCCTGCTTGCACATCAGCGCGCCACTTATGTCTCACGCGCAGCTATCTCATGCGCTAATGTGCGGGGCGCACATGGGTGCCGCACACCTTAGCGCATATGCAAATTCCGGATTTTCTTTCTCAGCACGAAATGCCCACTCTTTATATGGCACCCGCACACTACCGCGGCCCGCACATTAGTGGGGTTTTAGTAAACATGCCCCTAAATGAATGCATTAGTAATATACTAGACAACTATACTAAGTGGAAGAAAGTACAATTATTATATTGCTTTCTAATTCATACTACAGTACTTTCTGAGGTTTTCTTTAAAAGTGATTGTTACCAGAGCTTTACTAACTTGTTTTATGAACTGCAATGTGCTCACCCCTAATCCACCATTCACAACCCCATATGTAATTGGCAGTTTGCGTATGATTCAGCCTGTGCTGTTATACCCCCAAGGGAACAGTTACTGTGAACCCTTGTGCTTTGCTGTTGCATGCAAAAACACACATTAACTGCTTAGCACACTTTAATAAAAAGGTTTCTAAGTCTATACCTGAGTCAATGGAAGGTTTAGTGATTTGCCAAGATAATAAGGAACATTTATCATCGGTATTATAAAAAGAGTTTTCCAACATCTTAGTACCTCTAAAGGAGTGATTTTGTATGTTCAAATGTTACTTTTGGAATTGATCTTCGTGTAAGGTACTGGATGTTGGATAGACTTTTTAATTAAGTTTTATTAGCCATTTCTTCCCCCTACACTGGCTGTTCTGACACCTAACTAACCACAGTCTTTTTTGTTTCAGTTTTATAAAGTTTTTGCATATAATAGCAGAAGTGCTCATTTCCAGAGCACATACTACCAATTAGCAATTTTCACAACTGATTAAATGTCATCATTTCACCTCTGTATATGATAAAAATGGTGGCAGTGCTTCATAGAAAAGTACATTAATGCTTAATTGCATGTCTTGAAGGTCACAGTATAACAAACACCCTTTTCAAGATTAGTTGTGTGGAAGCAGAGTCTAGGAGTGCACCTCATTGGGGTAATTGTTTAACAGAGTGCCTGTGTGAGAAGCCTGCTCTATGCAGACTACATAACTGCCTATGTGTTTTAATCAAAAATAGATTCCCTGAACCGCGTAGCTACAAATGCCAGCACACATATTTATACCTGCTCCCAAAGCGTGTATGCTGCATGCTCCTGCATATTTTACAAATTATTTGCATACATCATAGCTCTGCCTCCACTCCACCCAAACTATGCCCCCACAAGCACCTATGCATGATCTTGTAGGCATGCACATTTATATAAATGGTCTTGCAAATTTTTCAAAAGAGATAGAACAGTCTGAAATATGTTTACATATAGAAAGCCCAAAACTATTGCAACAGCCTAAAACTGGATGATGGTAAATATACATTGAAAGTTTACTTCACAGAAAACAGAAGAAGGATGCAGTGCATGTTTTTAATTTCTGCCTTTCTAATTGTCTTCTTAAATTCCAGCTCTCTTATAGTATGCAAGTTAGTTGCAAGCAAACTAAAGGAAAGCATTTGAAGAAAGCAGGCCAGTCATGTAAATACACTTCAGATATCACAAGGACAGTTTCCAAACCCAGATAAATTGACCTATTCAATTTAAAAACAAAACAAAACCGGTGTGGAGCCCTCCGGCCCTATGGAACCGCTGCTGGAGCATCCCGCGCTCAAAAGGAAGTGACGCTTCAGGGGGCAGGATGATACAGTAGGGGTTCCATAGGGCCAGAGGGCTCCGCACCAATTCCATTTTGTTTTTAAATTAGCGTTATTGCAGCCACTGCTCTGTAGGAAGCAGGAGCCGCGGCTGCAAGGGGAAAGAGGTGGCAGGAAGGGACTAACAGCGGAGGAGAAAGTGAGGCTGCGCTCGTAAATACACTTCAGATATCACAAGGCCAGTTTCCAAACCCAGATAAATTGACCCCAGATGAAAAGCCGGTTTTCTGCTCTGGCCGCTCTCGGACTCCCTAGTGGTACCACTTCCATATTCTGATTTTGCCATGAAGAAATTGCAGAAATCCTTAGAACATGGGATAGACACTTCCAATAAGCAATAATTATGGAATATTGATTTCCATATTCTAATTTGCTTTCAGATTCCCCTAAATCAAGAGATATCTAGAGCAGTGCTTCTTTACCCTCTCCTGGAGGCATACCTAGCCAGTTGGATTTTCGGGATTACTCCAATTAAGGTGTATGAGATACATTTACATACAGTAGATCTCCAATGTATGCTAATTTATCTTATGCATTGGCACAGCTAGGGGGTGCTGTGAACTATGGGATAGTGTCTTCAGGCTAAACTGACCTGGTCAGGTTTGATTATCTCCTCTGGCTGAGGACAAACCAAAGCTCCACTGTCAAATATATAATAACAGTAACAAAAAGATAATCTGTAGAAATTGTAGTGAGCCTCTCCTTAAACCCAGCAGTGCTAGCTGGTAGAGTCTAAATAACACCACAGTCAGTGGGTAAAAAAAACCAAACCTGGACTGTTTCTAGGGTTGCCAACTGGCTCCAGATGCGCCCGACAGGCTTGATCCAGTCCTGGGTTTACGCCATTGCATGCAGGGACATGTAGTCTTGCTTTTCTTATGGAATGCAATGGAAAAATCAGAACTACATGTCCCTGCATGCAGTGGGGGTAAACCTAGGCCTGGATCAAGTGTGTCGGGCGCATCTGGAGCCAGTTGGCAACCCTAACTGTTTCTGACTCTAGGAGTGTTGCCTAAGTGTCTTGCTTCCAATCCAGTAGCTCTGAAATAATATTCTCTCTCAGATTTCTTACTTTATTAGAGACTCAAAACAGAGATCCTGAGTTCATCTGCTAGAATGTCCTTACAAACAAACAATATGTAAAGCCAAGGAAAGTGTTTCTCCCAGCCTGGCAGTTAATGAGCACATCTGGGAAACCCTGCTCTATCTCCACACCACCTGTGAGCTCTGCAGCCCCTTAAGGTTTGTAGCTACCTCACATTCAGCTCAAACCAAAGCTCCTGCAAACTTTCCTTCAGTTTTGCAATTTAATGCAACACGATGTTTCTTCACTGTGGACTTTACAGTAGTCGAAAACAAGCTAAGTGAATTTTCTTAATTTTATTCAGTATTCCATGTAGTAGTTACAGGCATTAACCATAATGCTGCTTTGAGCTTCTTCCTGCAGTTTCCTTAAACTGTTTTTATGTTGAGGGTCAGAGTCACTCTCTTCTGGCTGAGCTAGCACATCCCCCTGCTTTAAGATACTTATTAGTAAAGGAAACTTAAGGGAGATATGCCTACCCTCAGCCACTCCCTTATAAGAATGGGCTTCTAGGTTTCTCCACTGATCCCCAGAGCTCCTCCTAGTGTCTGAAGGGTGCCATAGCACCATAGCAATGGTACGTGCCTTTGCATGCCACAGCATATTTACTGTGGTAATCTTGAAAACCCTATTAGCCAGGTGTGCCTCCAGGAGAAGCACTGATCTAGAGAGAAATTGCTATACATATCTATCTTATCGTATATCTAGATTCAGTCTGAAGACTGAAGCACAGTCCCTACTTTTTAAAAATGTCCTTGGTAAGTGATAGTCCTTACTTATAGAGCAGTTTTCTTGCATTTAAATGTTACTAATTTTAAGAGATTAGAGTCTCGGGGGTTGGAAACACAGTAATAATACAGAGAATTGATATTTTTATATGCTGTGATCTGAAAGCAAATAGTGGTGGTTTTATTAATCTTTCCATGCTAGTTTGGAAAATATAGATGATTGTATAGAGCTGTGATTTTTAAATTGTTTATATGCAAAGCATGAGAAAAGCAAGCAATTAAAATCCGTAAAATCAGTGCTAATTTACTGGTGCCTTTCTAACCTATTGTAATTTACATGGCAGTTGTGGTTTGATGTTTCTATTTTCACTTTCTTTTTAGTGTTCACAAATTCAATCTTCTTGTAAATAAAACTAATGAGTCTCTTTGGGAAAATGCTTATTTTGAGTTCACCCATTTTTACTTACTATCTTTTCTCTGCTTAAGGGTTACTATCATGGCTGCTAATGGTGAATGCATACAAGTAGACTAACGAAACCAAAAGATCTGCTACTAATTTCATTGTATCTTTTATCTCTGACTCAGATTTAAAAAATAAATTGCAGAAGCAAAAGGGGAAGGTTGTAAAGGCTGTGAGATTGGTTGTCAAAATATTGATTCTAATAAGGGCATGCTACAGATTAAACTAAATAGCTCATTCTTTAAATAAGACAAAAAAAAACATGACAAAAGGACCAGAGGCCTGGTCTTGCAAAACCAGCCTTCTTGCAAATAGCAGAGACAGGTATTAAGTTTATGGGACTGACTCAGTTCATTATATTGTATAAATGGTTTATTCTTGTTTATTCAGCTGCATTGCATAATAATGTTCTTCCTTTGTAAATCTGTATAAAAGAAGTGTTCTCAGGCAATCACCAATTACTAAGGGGCTCTATTCAAGATGGGCATTTTCTCATCCTTCGCCTACCACATTACAATAATGAATAGGGTGTTTGTGGAGACAGCACCCTGATCATAGCATATGTGGAAATAGATATTATATTCCTGATGACAATTTATAGGCTGGCTTCAAATCTATACTTTGTTCATGTGACTTTACCTGCACCTAAACCATGGAAAGGTTCAGAGATATTTTAAAATAAATAAAATATGCTATTTAAATAGAAATATGGTAGGGAGGAGCATACTGGTAGATTTTATTGCCATCCACCTGGACAGGGAGAACAAACAGACCATGAAATGCAAACAGAAATTAGGAACGCTAACAAATTTAGAAACACAGTAATAACAGGAGATTTAGGTATCTCCAGGAACAAGCAGGAATGAGCTTTCACATATGGGTACGTCGGTACCGACGGAGTCTGCGCGGGAACGCTTCCCAGCGTCCAATCAAAGAGCTTTTGGAAGCATCCCACCACGCCTGCATGCTGCCTTCCCGCCTTTCCCAACTGCCTCTCCTCCGTTTTTGTTTTTCCGTGGAGCCGGCAGGACGTCCTCCTGTCACCGCAGAAAATTCTTGTTTCATTTCTTTAGTTTTCTTGTGGTCGCGGCTGTCTTCCCGACGCCACCGGTACCGCCGGTGTTTTCTTTTCTTTTCTTGTAAAATCTTCCTTTTTCAAGGAATATTTTTTCTTCATAGTGTCTCACGGTACTTAGGCCTTTTAGGCCTCTTCTTTTTCCTTCATGGAACCGCCAGCCACTTTCTCCAAGAATTCTTCAAACTGTGGCGGTACAACGTTATTTTTAGACCCTCAAAGTCGGTGTCTAACCTGCTTGGGTCCTGACAACAGTTTGGTGAGAAGAGGTCTTCAGTATCGAGGTTCCCTCGATACACGGTTCCCTCGAGCTTCGGGGCACCGTTCCCTTCTTCTTCTACACAGGATCAGGTAACCCACAAACAGTCTGTTAAAACTAGCCAGCCCTCGAGTGGTAGGTCTCATGCACAGCATGTAGATGGCTCCGGCCTTGCCCTCGAGGGCCCACTGGCTTCAAAACCCCGGCGGGAGTCTTCGGTCTCCAAAGCGTATAAGGGGTTTCAGGTTGTTCCTGGGGTTCACCGCTCACAGAACTTACCTGAGCCGTGTCTGGTGGTGGCATCCGCTTCGAGCGGTACCGATACCCCGACATCGGCACTGGTGTTGGATGAAACACTCCTCACCAGAGATGGTCATCTGGCATCCTCGGTGCCTTCGGGACCGGTGGATACACTCCAGACTGACTTTTCATTATCGGTACCAGCACCGATACTACCACCGACGTTGGTACCCTCCAGACGTGCATCGATAGCCTCGCTTCCTTCGATGCCGAGTCTGAAATCGATCTCCAGTCTGGAGGACTGGGTACCGACTTGCCTTGGTACCGGCTCTCGGCGGTACCGAAGGCTCGGTTCCGATGATTCGGATCCACAACTCTCGGTTCCCCCGAAGTCGATTGAGTTGCCACTAGCTGACCTTCATTCACCGGTATCAGACACGGTACCGAAGTCGGTACCGATGTCCTCATTACCCTTACGGTCGGTGCCTTCCATGCTTCGCTTATCGATGCCGAGTTTAGAATCGCTCTCTAGTCTGGAAGACTCGGTACCAATACACTTTGGTACCGACACCGATCGATACCGGTGGCTCGGTACCGAGGATAGTACCCGGAGGTTTTCGGTTACCTCGGTACCGGTTGCACTGTCACCGATGACTGCTCCGATGTCTTTTTCGGGCTCGACTTCGACATCGCTACCGGTATTGGCATCGCTACCGGTATCCACAGTAGCATCGTGGCCAACTCCTACCATGCTTTTTTCAACAGGATCGCTCCCTTCTATGCCAAGCTTGGAGTCGATACCTGGCATGGACAATGTGGTAATGACGGTCGCTGCTCCTGACAGCCAGTACCGGCGACCATCCTTTAAGCATTCCACACTGCACTGTGCAGGATCTTCTATTCCTATATATCTGCATAGCTCTGTCGCTGCTCAGGCTAGTTCTTCAGATCTAACCTGTCCAAGGGAAATTCCTGTTGGAGAACCCTCTTTTCAGAGTTTCCTCCTGGATATAGCAAGATCTCTTGCCATTCCTATCCCAGGACATGATCCTGCACAGGACTCTCTTTCTACCAAAGCAAAGGAGAACATAATGCTTCCTTTGCATCATTCCTTGCAGGATCTCCTTCTAGGAATGTGGGAAACACCTTTAAGGGTACCCCCACCTTCCAGAGCAACTGATCTCTTATATCAGGTGCCCCCCTCTCCAGGGTTTCAAAAGACTCAACTTCCTCATCATTCCATAGTTGTGGAATCAGCAATGAGGCGGGTAAAGAGCAAGAAAAAGCACTCTTCCTATCCGCCAGGTCGTGAGTCTAAGACACTTGATGCCTTTGGACGTCAAACCTTCCAGTCATCTATGCTTTCTGCAAGAATTCTCTCATATATTTTCTATATGAGTCTATCTCTTGAGGAGGTCACAAAGCAATTACATCTTTTGACTCCTTCCCTTCCAGAGTCCAAGAGTGCAGACTATTCTTCACTGCTCAAGCATCTCCAGAATATCTCTTGGTTTCTTACTCGTGCTTCCCTAGACTCTTTTGAGTCTGTTAGCAGGACTTCTGCTATAACTATAGGAGCACGACGTAGAGCCTGGCTCCAAGCTTCAGACTTGGACAAATGGGCACAGCACAGACTGGGACATACTCCTTGCACTGGAAACAATCTTTTCAACAAGGAGTCTCTATGTCAGGTTACTCAGTTCTCCACTGACTTACCTGTTCCTAGGGGCTGTTCTGCACCTTCTTCTGTCCCAGTAGGTAGGAAATGTCCTGCCAAACTTTCTTCCCATAGGAGAAGAAGGTTTTATGCATCATCTGCCCATCATACAGATGTTCCCAAACAGGGGAAGCATCGCCCTGGTCTGCAGAATTCAACCTCTCACCAGGCTCAGCAAACCCAGCAACCACAGGGTTTCTGATCAATCCATCAGATGCTTGTGACCCTTGGGATTACAATCTGCAGTTGCTTCTTCTCAATAGAGACAATCCACTGCTGTCATTCTAAATCCTAAACATGGATCTCTTCCCGAAAGACATCCATTCTTTCTATGTTCTATGAGCTGTCAGGATGTTCATGCTTCTAGGTCACAGGGTTCTCCTCTTTTTCCTGCTAGGGAAAGAGGTCTATCCACTATCAAACGATAGTTTCCTGTGCCAGCATGTCTTTTTTCCTTTCTATAAACTTACTACTCTGTGTTTTCTTCAGCTCCATTCCCTTTACCCTCTTACCAGGTTTTTCCTCTGTAAGAGCGGTATTGCTTCACTGGAGGGCTTTTTCTTCAGCCTCTCTAGTTTTCTTACTTTTCCAGTGTGGAGTTCTCTTCTCTGAGTTGACTCCTCTTTTTCAATCTTGCTTGAAGCAGTTCATCAGACACATCCAAAGTTTTCTACTCTTGTTTTGTCTGTTCGTTCTGTTTTTAAACAGTACCATTCTTCTGCTGTCTGGCAAGCAGCTGCCACTGCAGGAGCCTTAATGTTTGGACCACTGGTTCTTGTCCACCAGCAACCAGATTTGTCCTCCACTAACATTCTGTCTGGTCTTAGTAGTGGGCCGTGGCTCCAAGTCAGTGCTGTCATCTGTCTTGAAAATTTTTTCACTACAAGCTTGTTGGATTGTCTTCTCTTTCTGCCATCTCCATTCCCCTGGGTTTGGCAGCATAGTTGACATAGGTACTGGCTCTTCTGCAGCCAGTTCTATCTCCTCATTCTCCTGCATCATGCTCTCTGCAATTCTACAGAAAAGCTCTCCACTATGGGCCCTTGCTAGAGAGCATGGGGGGCTTTTTCTCCAACAGCTTTACTAGATGGTTGAAAAAGGCTTTTTCAGTCATATCTCCCATGACTAGAAAAGTTCTCCTTTTTAATATAAGGGACATAGGCCTCCTCTTATGTGAAAGCTTAAGGAGTTGCTAATTCCCTGCTTTGGTCCATAGTATTTCCAATAGGGAATATGTTTTCTCCTTCCAGCTCGTCCTCATGGTAAGAACGCATGATACCTTTTTGCCCTTAAGCAGGTCACCATGGTATCTCTTTCCTATGCGTCTTCTGTTCACTTACCAGCTAGAGTTCTAGAATACTCGGGACTTGCGGGCTGCAGATGATATCATCCTCTGCTTTTCACATAACCATCCTGGTTATTCTACTACCTAGCATCCCTGTAGCCATAACCAGTGGGAATTGATTCTCTATATATCTTCTCAAGTAGGTTCCACCTTCTTGTTATTAGATGAATCTTTCCTCTCCACATTTTCCTATGTGAATACCTTTTTGTAAGCATATCTCTGTCTGCTTCTTTGCAGACTTCCATATAGAGGCCTATATATTCATACCTATAACACACATCTTACAGATGTCTAGGTCCATCATTTGTGTGTATTTTATGCCCTTCATATCTCACTATAGATATATTCCCATATATCTATATGTTATATATATATATGTATCTGTCGAGATATTTTACTATCGGTAGATATGTATTCTGCTTTATCTACCTGACTGTCGAGGCTCATATACCTATATGATTCTGACAGCTGGGCTTTACCCATACTTATGCTATCCAGCATGTTTTGGGGTCCTACACTCACAACCACTTTGGTGATAGTTAACACCTACCATAACCTTAAGGTTAGGTACCCCTGAAGCTCTCCATGTTCCAATATCTCTCCCAGCTGACTTCAGTTAGGAGAGACATTGTGGATCTTCAGCTAATCACAGGCTCTAAAACCTCCGGCGTTTGTCCTTTCTTTTGGGATACAAGGGGTTCCCATACCCTTTCTCCCCACAAGGACTGGGCCTGTTTGTCCAAATTGGTTAGCCTTTCTCTTTTTGTTCCTAAGAGTGAGCCACTCTGCTGCCAAAAGAGTTCGGCTTTTAACATAAAGCCTTCCGCTGAAGGCCCACCGTTTTTGTACTACCCCAGTTTTTCCTACTGGGGTTACCTGTTACCTTTCAGGATTCTGACCTCCATTGCTTTTCCTACAGGTTTACTACCTCCACTTGCAGTGAGGTCCTTCTCGAGGTTCCTCTACTGGGTTTCCCAGTAGATCCCATGAACCTCCATACTTCTCTGAAGTCCTGTTAGGGGAGGTCCATATTGCAATATTTTTTCTTTGCAATATCGTTGATGACAATTATCATCCACACATGGACTCCTTGTCTGCAATCCTATGCTAGGTTAACTGTTCCACAGCACCTTTCTCTCTTCAACTCCTTCCCTCCATCCTCAGGATGCCTGGTGTTGTGGGGGATAGCATGTTCCAACCTATGACATGCTGGGACTCCAGGCATCTCAGCTTGGGAGTCCCCATATATGAAGACTCATTCCTGCTTGTTCCTGGAGATAGCACAGTTACTTACCTGTAACAGGTGATCTCTGGGAACAGCAAGAATAAGTCTTCACAACCCACCCACCTCCCCAGGAGTTGTATCTCTATCTATCTATCCTTTCCTCTCTCTCTCTCTTTGTCTCAGCTTTAAAACTTAACTGAGGAGAGGCAGTTGGGAAAGGCGGGAAGGCAGCACGCAGGCGTGGTGGGATGCTTCCAAAAGCTCTTTGATTGGACGCTGGGAAGCGTTCCCGCGCAGACTCCGTCGGTACCGACGTACCCATATGTGAAGACTTATTCCTGCTGTTCCCAGAGATCACCTGTTACAGGTAAGTAACTGTGCTTACTCAGATATTGATTGAGTAAATATCTCATCAGGACAAGGAAACCTTTGATGGTGATGATTAGCAAATAAAGCACATTATTGTAATTCTAGAACATACAGTAGATAATATTGATAAACTACAGATCACCAAGACCAGATGATATTCACTCCAGAGTCTTGAAAGAGTTTAAACATGAAACTATTAATCTGTTATTAATAATCTGTAATCTATCATTTAAAATAACTATGATACCTAAGGATTGGAGAGTAGTCAATGTAACACCAATTTTTAAAAGGCACTTCATGGGTGATCCAGGGATCAATAGATTAATGAGCCTGATGTTGGTGCAGGCTAAAATGGTTGAAGCTATACCAACAAATTATTGACCATATAAATAGACAAGGCTTAATGGGAACGAATCAGCAGGGGGTTCAGCTAAGGCAAGTCTTGCCTTACCAATTTATTAGCAATTTATTACCAAGTCAGTTATGGAGCTTGCAAGGAGGTGTGGGGTTTAGATTGATGAATGTTTTATTGTTGTGTTATTTTTGTTTTTATATTGTACATTGCACTAGACAGTTTTTTTCATTTGTGTGATTTACAAATGTAAACAAACAAATAGATAAAAGTAAGCCTATTGATGCAACAAAACACATTTAAAAATGACATCCAAGTGTAATCTGGGACATCCAGGTCAAGATGCATGTTAAAAAATCTGGCCCCATGCAAGTTTTGGCCTGATTTCAGTTTGGGCCTCGTGCCCAAAATGGGTGGCAGTGGACATGGCCACATGGATGTCCCTGTGACAATAATTCAGGATTGGGACATCTATCCCATCTGCCTGCTATTTTGTAAGTGGAGCCACGAAACAAAACAAATATCCTTGTATCCCTTCATTTTTCATTATGGCTGTGAAAAGTGTTGGGGCTATCAGAGTACCTTCTTCTCTACTCCATGCGGGTGTTTTGGTGGCAGAAAGAGAGATCTTTTGTTGCCTGTTTGTATCTTGGATCAGGAATAAGCATGGACGTCACTGCTGGTGGGTTCAGACATGTCAGCCATCTCTGAAACAGGGGTACATGTGTATCTTTTACTGAACACCCTAGACACGCTGTTCCCATGCCTCCATGCAGCTGAGACTTCCATATACCTGGCTTTCTAAAATGGCTCTAGGGATGTCTTTGTGATTTGCAAGCATGAATGTCCATTTTCAGATGTCCAAATCACAAATATAGCTTCTAAAATAACCATCATATTGTATTTGAATTTTTAGAAGGCATTTGACAAAGTCTCTCCTGAGAGACTCCTTAAGAAATTAAAAAGTCAAGAGATAGAAGGACATGCCCTTTCACCTGGCCAAGAGACAGGAAACAAAGAGTAGGACTAAATGGTCAGTTATCCACATGGAAGAAGTCCTGTAGTGCTGTAAGGGTCTGTACTGGGACCTATTCATTTTTAGCATAATTTGGAGATAGGAATGATGAGTTAGGTGACCCAGTTTGCTTATCACACAAGATAATTCACAGTTGTTAAAAAGTTGTTAAAAGAGCAGTAGGAGTGGAGAAGTAGTCTAATGGTTAGAACACTGGATTGGTAACCAAGAGACCAGGGTTCATTTCCCACTAACATTCTTTTTGGCCTTGGGCAAGTCACTTAACCCTCTGTTGCCTTGGAAGAAAGGCCTGGCAATCTACTTCCAGTCACACTGCCAAGAAAACCCAGGAGCTTCTGGGTCGCCAGGAGTCAGCATTGACTCAAAGGCATACACAAAAAAAAAAAAAAAGAGCAGAGGATTGCAATGATTTTCATAAGGATCTTGTGAGACTAGAAGACTGGGCATCTAAATGGCAGATTAAATTTAATGTAGACGAGTGTAAAGTGTTGCACATAAGAGAAAATTAATCCCAACTTCAGGTACAGAATGGTGGGCTCTGAATTAGGAATCACCTAGAAACATAGAAACATGATGGCAGAAAAAGACCACATGACCTATCTAGTCTGCCCTTCCAGATCAACTACCACAGAGGATCTCTAAAGGAAAAAAGGGGACTGTTGTAGTTGTTGATATGGAAGGACAGACTAGATAGGCCATGTGGTCTTTTTCTGTCTTTATTTTTCTATGTTTCTACATAGTCTCCTTTTTTCCTTTTGAGATTCTCTGTGTTTGCCAATGCTTTTTTGAATTCAGATACTGTCCTTATCTTTACCACCTCCACTGGGAGACTGTTCCACGTATCTACCACTCTTTCCGTAAAGAAATATTTCTGCATATTACTCTTGTCTATCCTCTTTCACCCTCATCCTTTGTCCCCTCATAGCAGAGCTTGCTTTCAATCAAAAGAGGCTTTCCTCCTGTGCCTTTATGCCACGGAGGTATTTAAACGTCTCTATCATATCTCCTCTATCCCTCCTTTTCTCTAATGTAAACATATTAAGATCCTTAAGACTGTAGTCATTCTGCTTTATAATGAAGACCATTAACCATTTTAGCAGCCACCCTCTGCACCAACTCCAACCTCTTTATATCCTTTTAAAGGCACAGTCTCCAGAAGTGCAAACAATACTCTAAATGACGTTGTACCAAAGACTTATACAGAAGCACTTTTTTTCTGCTGGCCATTACTCTCCCTATGCATCCAAGCATCTTTCTAGCTTTCACCATCACCTTTTCTACCTGTTTAGCTGCTTTAAGACCGTCAGACACAATCATGCCCAGGTCCCGCTCTTCTTTTGTGGACAGAAATACTTCACCCTCTACACTGTATCGCTCCCTTGGGTTATTGAAGCCCATATGCATGACCCTGCATTTTTTAGCATTAAATCTCAGCTGCCAAATTCGTGACCATTCAAGCTTAGCTAGATCCCTCCTCATGTTATCGACTCCTTCCTGGGTATCTACTTTATTGCAGATTTTGATATTATCCACAAAGAGGCAAATCTAACCTGACAGCCCTTCTGCAATATCACTAACGAAGATGTTAAAAAGAATTGGACTGAAGACAGATTCCTGCGGCACACCAATAGTAACTTCTTTCTCCTCAGAGTGAGCTCCATTTAACTGTACACGTTGTCACGTCCCTGTCAATCAATTTCTGACCCAATCAGTAACTTTAGAGTCCATCCCTATGGTGTTCAGTTTGTTTATAAGTCACTTGTGCGGAACGGTGTCAAAGGCTATACTGAAATCCAAGTACACCACATCTAGGGCTCTCCCTCAGTCCAACTCCCTGGTCACCCAGTCAAAGAAATAATGAGATTTGTCTGACAAGACCTGCCTCTGGTGAATCCATGCTGCCTCCGATCCTGAAATCCACTGGACTCCAGAAACCTCACTATTTTCTGTTTGAGCAGTGTTTCCAATAATTTACTCACCACAGAGGTTAGACTAACCAGCCTTCAGTTTTCAACCACGTCCTTACTTCCGTTTTTGTGTAAAGGGACTACATGTGCCTCTTTCCAGTCCTCTGGCACCACTCCTGACTCCAAAGAGGCATTGAAAAGGTCAGTCAGTGCTGCTGCTAGAATGTCCCCAAGTTCCTTCAGTATTCTCAGATGTATCCCATCCAGTCCCATCGCTTAGTCTACTTTTAGTTTAGCTAATTCTTCACAAACACAGTCTTCTGAAAATTGTTCGAGATCCCCGACGCTTCTGTTCCTCTTTGTGGGTGTTTTCTGAGGTCCTACTCTTGGCCCTTCATCTGTGAACAAAGAACAGAAATACTTATTAAGCAATTCTGCTTTATCATCATCAGTTTCTACATATTCCTCCCCTTCACCCTTGAGTCTGACAATACCACTTTTACCCTTCTTCCTCTCACTAACATATCAGAAAAATGTCTTTTCCCCCCATTTTATTACATTGGCTATTTCTTCTTTTTGTATCTTTGCTTTCCTGACTACTTTGCTAGCTTCTCTAAGTTTTTCCAAATAAAGATGCTGGTCTTCCTCTCTCTGTGATCTCTTCTATTTCATGAAAGCGCCCCCCCCCCCTTTTCTTCACCTTTTCAGCTACTTTCTTTGAGAACCATAGCGGCCTCCTTTTCTTTTTAACTTTATTTACCTTTCTTACAAAAAGGTTGGTTGCCCTTTCAGTTTTGTCCACTGTTTTTCTACATCTCTCAGCAGTTCTCATCCCGCTAACGACTCCTTGAGGTATTGGTCCATCTTGGCAAAGTTAGTTTTCCTAAAGTGTAAGACTCTCGCTTTTGAATGGATTTTATTAGCCCTAATCCTAATACTGAACCACACCATCTAGTGATTTTTGGATACAAGATGACCTCCCACTATTTTTATTTATTTATTTAACATCTTTTATATACCGCACTATTCATAATCAGCGCGGTTTACATAGAACAAGAAAACATCAGACAAGATACAATTATCTGTTTTTTGTTTACATATAACAGGAACAATAACTTGGGTAACCGGGGTAATTATTTACAACAAATAATAGTCAGTGTAACTATAATATCAAAAACACTTTCCCCATTGCTAAGCACCAAGTCCAGTGTGGGTTCTGTTACCAGTTGCCCTGAATAGTTCTCCTTGTAGAAAATCCAGGATCTCTTTACTTCTAGATCACACTGCAGCTGGGATGTGCCTATCAACATCCGGCATATTGAAATCACCTATAAGTAGCACTTACTCTTTCCTGGTAATGCTGCATGTGTCTTCTAATAAATATCCATACACTTCTTCTTCCTATGAGGGGGTCTGTATATCACACCAATGCAAATGGATTTCTCTTTCCCTCTTTCTAGTTTAACCCACAGTGCCTCCTCTCTCCCTTTTAAGTCCTGTAATTCTATACCTTTTAATATTATCTTTTACATATAGTGCCACTTCTTCCTGCCCTATACTTCCTGAGTAGTATATCCCAGTATAATTACATCCCAGTCATGGTTGTCCATGAGCCATGTCTCCGTAACTGCCACTAAATCCAAGTCAGCCCATTAAAGCCTCAACATCAGGGATCTTATTTACCATGCTATGGACATTTATACACACCGCTTTCCAGAAGTTGCCCCTTTTACCCATTGCTATAGAGGTAATTAATGTTTCACTTACCCTGGGGCTTTTGTCACCCATCCCCAATGAATCTAGATCCAGATAGAGACCTGTTCATCACGGAAAATGGAATCAAAAGTAGAAGGAAAGATGGTATCGGATCAGGGAAAACTAGATAAAGTATCAGGAGGGATCCTAAGAGAGTAGGAGCATTAGACAGGTTGACTGTTTTGGACTGCTTTTGGGAGGGAGTGTACAAGAAGTAGAAGAAAATGCAGTAGTGATCCATCCAGGGAAGCAACAGCAAAGAGGATATCGAGAGGGGGAAAGGAAAAGCATGAGTAGTGAATATTAACTTTAGAATATGTCCAGCAGAGTGACTGGGAGAAGAAACATGTTGGCCTAATGTGAGGTCTGAGGTCAGACAGAGAAGACATCTATTTCTTAGTTTGACAAGGAGATAATAGAGAACATTGAAATCTTCCAGGACCACCAGATTGGGGTAGAGAAGGGTAGCTTCTGATTGTGTGAGTAGGAGCTGATCTCCGAGAGCACAGGAAAGAGTTGAGGGACAGTAAAGAAGAAGAAAATGAATTGTAGGGGAGGACTTGAAGAAATGAGCAATGATTCAGGATAAGAAAGGGCAGGGGAGGAGATTTCAATAAGATGCAAGGAAGTGTGTTAGATGACAAGCATGCCAGCAATGCGTGGATGAAACAATGGAGCAAGGATGAGGGTTTTGGATTTGTTAGGAACTGGGGAGCATTCTGGGGAAAGGAGGGGCTCTTCCGAAGGGATGGGCTTCACCTTAACCAGGATGGAACCAGCCTGCTGGCATTAACCTTTAAAAAGGAGATAGAGCAGCTTTTAAACTAGATAATAGGGGAGGACTGACAGTCGCCCAAGAGCGCATGGTTCGGAACAATGTATTCTTGAAGGATACTACCTAAAAATGAAGTTAGGGCACATCAGCAGAGAGGTTCCAATAAAGACAAAGGTAGCCCAAATGCCCTTTAGTACAGAGCAGACAGAGCTTAAAGATTCCAAATTACCCCTGCCTACCGATAACCAGATTAATATGAATACAATACAGTCTCTAAAATGCTTATATGCAATTGCTAGAACTCTAAAAAATAAGATGGGAGAGTTAGAATATATAGCACTAAATGAGAGGTTAGATATGATTGGTATCTCAGAGATATGGTGGAAGGAGGACAACCAGTGAGACACTGTGATACCTGGGTACAAACCATATCGTAAGGATAGAGCTGGTCAAATTGGTGGAGGGGTTGCACTCTGTTAGAGAGGGCATTGAGTCAGAAAGGATTAAAGTTTTGCAGGAAACAAAATTTGCTGTACAATCTCTATGGATTGAAATTCCATGTAAAAAGGGGAAGGCGATGGCAGTGGGGTTGTACAATCGACCGCCTGGCCAGAATAAACAAATGGATGATGAAATGCTCAAAGAAATCAGGGAAGCTAACAAAAGTTACAGCACAGTAATAATAATGGGTGATTTCAATTACCCTGGTATTGACTGGGTCAGTGTTACGGCAGGACATGCTAGGGAGATAAAGTTTCTACATGAAATAAATGACTGCTTCTTGGAGCAGCTGGTTCATGAACTGACCAGAGGGGACTTAGTCCTTAGTGGAACACCAGATCTGGTGCAAGAGATAAGGGTGTTGGGGCCACTCGGCAATAGTGATCATAGCATGATCACATTTTATGTAATTAATGGAGGAGGGATGGTAAGGAAATCCACAGTACTACCTTTTAACTTTCAAAAGGGAGACTATGATAAAATAAGGAAAATAGTTAAGAAAAAAACAAAGCAAGCAGTTGCAAAGGTTAAAGACTTACATCAAGCTTGGGTGTTGTTTAAAAATACTATCTTGGAAGCCCAGACCAGCTGTATTCCACTCTTTAAGAAAAGTGGAAGTAAGTCCAAAAAACTGCCAGCATGGTTTAAAGGTGAGGTCAGAGAGGCTGTTGCCAAAAAAAACATCTTTCAGGAAATGGAAAAAAGAGTCAAATGATGAAAACAAGCACTGGCAAGTTAAATGCAAGGCACTGATAAGGCAGACAAAGAGAGAATTTGAGAAGAAACTTGCTGTGGAAGCAAAAACGCGTAATAAAGATGTTTTCAAGTACATTCGTAGCAAAAAACCTGTGAGAGAGTCATTTGGACCATTCGATGATAGAGGGGTAAAAAGGACACTAAGAGGGGACAAGGCCATAGCGGAGATGTTGAATGAATTCTTTGCTTCGGTCTTTACTAAGGAAGAGGTAGGGATGTTACCCATGACTGAAGTGGTATTTAAAGGTGATACTGCGGAAAAATTGAAGGAAATATCGATACACCGGGAAGATGTATTTACAACTATTTGATAAACTGAAGAGTAGCAAATCACTTGGACCGGATGGTATACATCCAAGGGTGTTGAAAGAACTGAAGTATGAGATTGCAGACCTGCTATTAGTAATCTGTGAACTATTATTAAAATCATCTGTAATACCTGAAGATTGGAGGATGGCCAATGTAATGTGAATTTTTAAAAAGGGTTCCAGGGGTGATCCTGGATACTACAAACTGGTGAGCCTGATGTTAGTACCGGGAAAAATGGTAGAAACCATCATAAAGAAGAAAATTATTCAACATGTAGATAGTCATGGCTTAATGGGAGACAGCCAACATGGCTTTAGACAAGGAAGACTAATCTGTTATGTTTTTGGAAGGTGTGAATAAACAGGTGGACAAAGGTGAGTCGGTTGATATAGTGTATCTGGACTTTCAGAAAGCCTTTGACAAGGTCCCTCATCAGAGACTTTTGGCAAAACTAAAATGTCATGCGATATGGGGCAGTGTACTATTGTGGATCAGGAACTGGTTAAAAGATATAAAGCAGATGTTAGGGCTAAATGGACAATTTTACCAATGGAAAAAGGTGAATAGTGGAGTACCCCAGGGATCTGTGCTAGGTCCACTGCTTTTTGACATATTCATAAATAACCTCACTCATTATTCCCTTTTCCGGGTCATCAAATTTGCAGATGACACAAAATTATTTAAGGTTGTTAAAACCCAAGAGGATTGTGGAAAATTGCAAGAGGATCTTGATAAATTGGAAGACTGGGCATCCAAATGGCAGATGAAATTTAATGTGGACAAGTGCAAAGTTATGCACCTAGGAAAGAACAACCCAAACTATGGTTACATGATGCAAGGTTGCACATTGGGAACCATGACCCAGGAAAAAAATTTAGGCATCATCGTGGATAACATGTTAAAACCCATTGCCCAGTGTGCAGCGGCGGCCAAGAGAGCAAATAGAATGCTAGGTATCATAAGGAAAGGAATGAAAAATAGAACAAAGTATATTATAATGCCTCTGTATTGTTCCGTCTTGCGACCGTACCTTGAATATTATATGCAGTTCTGGTCACCGTATCTTAAAAAGGATATAGCATTATTAGAAAAGGTACAGAGAAGAGTCACCAAAATGGTAAAGGGGATGGAAGGATACTCCTATAAAGAAAGGCTAAAAAGGTTAGGGCCCTTCAACCTGGAAAAGAGACGGCTGAGGGGAGATATGATAGAAGTCTATAAATTAATGAATGGAATGGAACGGGTAAACGTAGATCGATTGTTTATGTTATCAGAATATAAAAAGACTAAGGGACATGCAATGAAGCTACAGGGTAACTTATTTAAGACTAATAAGATAAAATAATTTTCCACTCAACATGTAATCAAACTCTGGAATTTGTTACCAGAGGATGTAGCTGTTAGTGTTGCTGGGTTTGTGTCTTTTGGGGAGACTGCTAGGTACTTATGACCTAGATTGGCCACTGTTGGAAATAGGATACTGTGCTTGATGGACCTTGGTCTGACCCAGTATGGCATATCTTATGTTCTTACCTCCAGTATATTGCTGATATACTCAAATGGTTATGGTCAGATGATGTAGTAGACCTCCTGAGGTGATTTTGCTGGATAGGTTTGAGCAGCCCCTCTGTGAATAATACAGTTCTTGATCATACTTTTAGAATCCTACACTTTTACATTTTGGTAAATTTTTATTCCACTCAAATTCACAATAGGCTATTTGCTTCGGATACAGACAACAGAATTGGGGGTTTCTAAAAAGCCTCTCTTTGTAGAAAGAAGGAAAGCAGAATTCATTAAGTCACATTTTGTAGGTTTCAAATGTAGTATTTTTCCAAAAAATGGAAAATAAGAACATAAGCAGCATCCTTTATTTATTATATTTATTTATTTAAAATGTTTTATATACCGCTTTATCCTAAAATCAAAGCGGTTTTCACTTCAAACAAATCACAAAACAAAGTGCAGATGTGTCGGCATGCTGTGTTTGTGTCGTAGTGTAGGTGTAATAAAGATGTAACTTGATTATAAGATGCAATATATACAGGGTGAACTATCTACAATGTGTTATATACAAAGCTATCTACAATGTGTTATATGCAAAGAGGAGGTAGGGGAGGATATGGTAGGGGGAGGGAAGGCGGGAGGAGTGTGGCAGTGGTAAGGCGGGGGAGAGTGATGTCAGTCACAATTAACATTAAACTCCTTATGCCTAAAGGAATCAATGAAAAGCATCTAAACAAAACTCAACCCAACCATACAATAAATAATATGGATAAATTCAGAGAATTAATTTTTCTTCTCTGTTTCTTCTTGAGTCCTCTTCTGATCCTTCGGAAATACAAGTGAGTTAAATTCTTACTTATTTTGATTACTTATTTACTTAAGAGTGAAGAAAGGGGAACCCTTTTAGAAATGTGTTTTCTCTGTATCTGCCATAGATATACCTTCTAGGGAATTTTCCAGTAGGCCCAATACTTAGGAGCATGGTCAATAGTGAAGAATGCTGTAGTAAATTCAAAGCTCTACCTTTAGGTACTCATTTTTGAGTGGACAGCTTCAGCACTCAATGCAGAGCCAAACCAGAGACATCTAGAGGTATTGCTTTACATTATATCAGTGTTTCTCAAGCTAATCCTGGCATACGTCCTAATCAGTTTTTTAAGATATCCACAATGAATGTGCATGAAACAGATTTGCATGCGGTGGACGCAGTGTCCTGAAAATCAGATTGGCTAAGAGGGTACACCGGGACCTGCTTGAGCATACAATTTTATCACAAGGGTTCTCTTGATCAGCCCAACTATATAGTCGGTTTCTAATTTCACTAGGAGCAGCTGGAAAAATAATACCAGTGCTGCAAAAGTATTTGAATTAATATGATTTTACCCAGTCCACAAATTAAATAAATAAATTGATTAAGTAATTAAAGCATGTTATAAACATTGAGTTTTGTTTGTTGAATATTGTGTGCAAATCTGGTCAGCGTATTTTAAAAAGGATATAGCGGAATTAGAAAAGGTACCGAGAATTTGTATTTATGCATTGAATATTATGTGTAATTGTGGTCGCTGTATCTTAAAAAGGATATAGCAGAATTACAAAAGTTACAGAGAAGAGCCACCAAAATGGTAAAGGGGATGGAAGGATACCCTATGAGAAAAGGCTTAAAAGGTTAGGACTCCTCAACTTGGAAAAGAGAAGACTGAGGGGAGATATGAAAGAAGTCTTCAAATTAATGAATGGAGTGAAACTGGTTAACTCAGATTGTTTACGCCATCAAAAAGTAGAAAGACTAGAGGACACACAATGAAGCTACACTGTAACCCATTTAAGACTAATAAGAGAAAACATTTTTTCACTCAACGCGTAATCAAACTCTGGAATTCGTTACCAGAGGAAGTAGTAAAAGCTGTTATTGTAGCTGGGTTTAAAAAAGGTTTGGACAAGTTCCTGAAGGAAAGGTCCATACACCATTATTAAAGAGGACCCGGGAAATCCACTGCTTACCTTAGGACAAGCATTGTGGAAGCTGTTGACATTGAGTACCTGCCAAGTGACCGGGATTGGCCACTGTTTGAAATCGGATACTGGGTTTGATGGACCTTGGTCTGACCCAGTATGGCATTTCCTATGTTCTTAGTGCCTGCAATGCTTAAATGAACAACATCATCTTTTAGAATTCATTGGATATTGAGGGAGGAGTGGCCTAGTGATTGGGGCAAGGTACCTCAGGCCAGAAAGTCAGGGGTTCAAATCCCACTAGAGAACAGCAACCTTGGGCCGGAAGGACTGGGGTTTCTAGTCCCACAGGTGCTCCTTGTGGTCTTGGGCAAGCCACTTAACCTTCCATTGCCCATGTTCCCTGTAAAATAGTTATCTCCAAGTTATAATGCCCTGTTCAATGTAATTTCAGTTTGTTCAATGTAAACCGCCTTGATATCATGAAAGGCAGTATATAAGAAATGTTAAATAAATACTCTATTTTGCTGTAACACTTCGACTCGTTTTACCACATACATCTGTAACCTGGACTGAACAAACTTCCATTTGTTAACATAGTAAACTGTCAATAGAAATAGTTTCACATTTATAATAATACATGAAGGTAGAGAGCAGGTGTTACTTAACACTGTAATTCTGTAGTGTTCTGACATAACTACACAAATCTTACTTCAGGCAGGCATCTTCACAGTATACTGCTGGTAACTGTCAACACTTTGTAACCATGTTGTGAGACTGAAGTTTCAGAAATTATTGCATTCAAATTCCAGTTATATTACTCTGGAAACATTGTCAAAGAGAGAGACAATGCAGCACCTTGAAATGTGCACTTTAAAGGACTCCAGATAACATGGTTTCACAAAGGGAAGATTCTATCTAACAGACCTAAAGTAGTTCTTTCAGCGCGGTTTCTCCAAATAGGTAAGTTTTGTGCATACCATGACAGTCATGAACCTCGCTTCTAAGCCAGGATATGTGGAGTATGATCTCAGCCCCTCAAATTTACTACTAATGCTCGGCATAGTACTTACATTGTGCCAAAGAGAGCCTCCCCCTAGAGTTCATAAGATGTTATGTGTATGGGAAATTTATCAAGGTTTGCTTGGAAATTCCTCTTAATTATGCCTGTGGCACCCATCATGATGGGAAATAACTCAATATCTTTCTGCCACATTTTCTTGGTTTCCAACTGCATTTCTTGGTACTTGAAGATTTTCTCCTTCTCAACGCGATTCACAGAGTAGTCACTTGGAACTGGCACTTCTCCTTTATCATGAGAAGTTGAAGGTGGTCAAGAATGAAATAGAATGTGTACAACTCGATCTGTTGTGTGTCGGAGAACTGAAATAGACTGGTTTTGGGCTCTTTGCATTTGATGTTCATATTTATTTATTTATTTTATTTATTTAAAACTTTCTTATATACCGCCTCTTCCAGCGATCAAAGGCGGTTTACATATAACAAGTGTAACCAGAGCAGGTTTTACATGGAACAGATTTTAAATTATTTACAAACAACTTTTAAATCAACAATTTTTCTGAGTAACTATATTATTAATTGTAAACAACTATATACAGGAGTAGTAGAGTAGGTAGTATTGGTAGACATTTGTTGGATTTAATCATCAGTAGGGTTTCATTTAGACTTTTCTGATGTGTTTATGGTGTAAACGTCTGCATTTAAGGTGGGTTTGAGAGGTATATTGTGTTTGTGAAGTGTTCTGTGAATAAGTGGGTTTTAAGTTCTCTCCTGAAGAGATGGAGGTCTTTTATCATTCTAAGATTTAAAGGTAGTTTGTTCCAGAGGGCGGGGGCAGCATATGAGAAGGCTCTAGAGCTCGTAGTTTTTTTTGTTTTACGGATAGTATTTTGTATGCCTAACGAGTATGTTGCGTTTTGTCTTCTAGTTCTGTGTTCTGGTGGGGCTTGCAAGAGGGTGGTTAGATGTGATGGTGAGATGTCATTGATGAGTTGAATGTGGTTATGATTATTTTGTATGTTATTCTGCTATTTATGGGGAGCCAGTGCAGTTCAAATAGGATGGGAGTTATGTGGTCTGTCAGGCGAGCTTTTGTTGTTACGCGAGCGCAGATATTTTGGGCTCTTTGGAGGAGGTTAGTGTTTGCTAGTGGTAGACCGTTTAGGAGACTATTACAATAGTCAAAGTGAGGAGTGATGAGTGTACTGATGACCGATCTGAAATCATGGAGTCTAGGAGTGGTCTTAAGTGTTGTATGGTTTTTAGCTTGAAGAATATTGTCTTAACTGTTTGCTTTATGTGAGGGATCATACTGAGGGTATGGTCTAGTATTATTCCTAGGTATTTCACCTCTTTTTTGATTGGGATTGTTGTGTTGTTTATTGTGATGGTTTCAGGGAAGGTTGTGTTTGGTTTTCTTGCGACAAACATTGCTTCCGTTTTTCAAATTGATTTTGAGGTGGTTATTCTCAAGCCAGGAGTCTGTTTCTTTGATACAATCAGACATATTCTGGTATGTGGGGTTGTTTGTGTTAATTGGGAGGGTGAGCATGATGTCGTCAGCGTAAATATAATGGTTAACTTTGTATTTTTGAATATATTTGTGATAGGTTGGAGGTAAATGTTGAAAAGGAGGGTTGAGAGAGCGGAGCCTTGAGGTATGCCTTGGCCTTGTGTGAAGGGTTCTGATGTGTTTTGGCCTAGTTGAATGTGTATTACTCAGTGGGTTATATATGAGATGAACCATTGGAGGATTGTCCCGCTGATTCCCAGATCTTGGAGTCTGTTAATTTAATGTATTGTGGTTGACACTGTCAAAAGCGGCTGATATATCTATGAAAATGAGGAGGGATCCTTGATTGTTATCATCTGTGCCTTTAATGAGGTTGTCCAACAATGTTATTAGTAGGGTTTCTACCCCGTGAGATGGGCGGAATCCAAATTGGTGGGAGTTAAGGGGGGCATGAGAGTCAATATGGTCTTGGAGTTGGAGTTGTATGATTTTTTCAATTATTTTAGCTACGAATGGTATGCTGGCTATGGGCCTATATGAGTTTGGGTCCTTTGGGTCTAATTTGTTGTTTTTTAAGATGGGTCGTATGGAGGTGAGTTTTAGAGGATCTGGCATTAAGCCTTGAGCTAGGGATTGATTCACTATCGGTTGGATATGTACAGCGAGTTCAGTTTTTGAGGCTTTTATCCATGAAACTGGGCATGGGTCAAGGGGGGAAGTTGTAGTGGTCTACTATGGTCTACTATGCTGGAAATGAAAGACAAAGAAGAAATGGTGTTGCATTTATAATTAAGAAGAAACTTGCAAGAACTGTAATGAAATACAGTGCAGTCTGTGAACGCTTAATTTCCATTCATCTATGAGGAAAACCCATCAACACAACTATAATTCAGGTATATGACCAACAACAGCTGCAGAAGAGGAAGACGTTGATCAGTAATATGAACAAGTATGAACTGAAATTGACAGAACATGCAAACAGGATATTCTGATAGTCAAGGGTGACTGGAACGCAAACGTTGGCAACAAAGAAGACGACAAAGTGGTTGGAAAATATGGACTTGGCAACAGAAACGAAGCTGGAGAAAGACTGCAAGACCAATGATCTATACATCTCAAACACCTTCTTCCAGTAACACAAGTGCCTACTGTACAAGTGGACTTCATCCAATGGATTGTGCAGAAATCAAATTGACTACATCTGTGGAAGACAATGATGGAAAAGCTCAATAACATCAACAAAGACAAAACCTGGAGCTGACTGTGGTACAGATCACCAACAACTAGATCACAAACAACTAGTATTCAAACTCAAGTTAAAGTTGAAAAAGAGCAAGCCACTCATGAATGTAGCAAAATATGGCCTTGAGAATATACCATTGGAATTTAAAGATTGCCTAAAAAATATATTTTTCTGCTTTAGATACAAATGACAAAGCTCTAGAAGAGTTATGAAATGACATCAAGGATTGTGTTGAAAGAAAGCGAGAAGTCTCTACATAAGGTGAAAAAGCAAAAACAGCCAAAATGGATGACTGAAGAAATTCTGAAAATTGTCCAGAAATACAGAGGAGCTAAAATCAGAGGAGAAAGAGAGCAATCACAGAACTCAACAGAGATTTCCAATGTGCAGCAAGACAAGACAAGGAGAAGTACTATAATGATACATGCAAGGAAATAGAAACAGAAACTATTAGAGGAAGAACAAGATCGGCTTTTCTAAAGCTACGAGAGTTAAAGAAAAAATTCCAGCCTCAAACTAGAATGCTACAAGATGCTCAAGGATCTATGTTAAATGATGCTGAGAAGATCAAGAAAAGGTGGAAAGAATATACAGCGTCATTATACCATAAAGATCAAGTGGGCCGCCATTTCAACCTGTACCTTATGATCAGGAACCATTGGTGATGAAAGAAGAAGTCAAAGCAGCATTGAAAGCCTTATAAAAGAACAAAGCATTCCCATTGAATTATTATAGCAATTGGATGAAGCTGTAACCATACTTACAAGGCTCTACCAGGAAATTTGGAAGACAATTTCATGGCCATCTGACTGGAAAAGATCTGTGTTTATACCAAAACTGAAGAAAGGTGATCCAACTGACTGTGGAAATTATCGCACAATCACTCTTATTGCACATACCAGCAAGATTCTATTCAAGATCATTCAGCAGAAACTTCAACCATACCTGGAATGAGAACTGCCTGAAGTGCAAGCAGGGTTCAGGAAAGGGTGAGGAACGATAGACATTATCGCAGATGTGAGATGGATTCTTGAAAAGATAAAAGAACACAGGTCTGCAAAAATATTTTTTCGAGAGCTGTTTTGGTTATTCCACTTAATCTTTATGTTTTTTGGTGCGCTGAATCCGAAAATGACCTCCATTTTGTCATAGGACATCACTTTTCCTGACAATTTAGGTAACTATGTTAATACCTCAAAATAAATGGAAATAGACTTATAAAATTAAAATTTTATTACAATATTTTCATGAAAATCCTTTTTTGAACAGAAATGACTCACCTACACACACTAAACTCGATTCTTCCTTGTGAGGCTCCTCTTGGTGCATTTACGCTTGTGAGTAGCATCTGGAATGTCTGAAGCATCCAACAGTAGTCTGCCATCATTGTAATGCTCCATTTTCCCTGGTATCTCCTTTCCATCTCTTTAATGTCTTGGTGGAATCGTTCACCTTGTTCCTCACTCACAGCTCCCAAATTTTCAGGAAAGAGTCAAGGTGGGATTGGAGGAAATGCACTTTCAAACTCATCAGGCAACCTAAAGCTTGAAATGCTTTCAGCATTCGTCCGACAATCTTTTTGTAGTGAGGATCTTTGTTATTGCCTAAAAATTTCTGTACGACTTCTTTAAATGCAATCCACCCTTCTTTTTGAGGATCCGTCATGGTATTGACAAACTCTTGATCAACTATAAGCCTTCTAATGTCTGGTCCGAACACACCTTCCTTCAATTTTGCCTCCGACAGGCCTGGAAACTTGGTGACCAAGTATTTGAAGCATTCTCCATCTCTTGGAAGTGATTTTACGAATTGCTTCATCAATCCCAATTTTATGTGGAGAGGTGGTAGAAGAACTTTATGGGAAGGTACCAAAGTTTCTCGGAGGACATTTTTTTCACCGACTGTTAGCACCCTCGGCTGCCAACTCTTCTTGGTCCAGTGATTTTGTCGGTCTCGACTGTCCCATAGACACAGAAAACAAGGATATTTGGTATACCCAGCTTGTTGCCCGAGCAGCATGCACAAGACCTTCAAGTCCCCACACACTTGCCAACCATGGTCTTCATATTTAAGTTTACGAAGAACCAATTCCAAGTTCTCGTAGGTTTCCTTCAAGTGTACGGAATGACCTACAGGTATGGAAGCGTAAAAAACATTGTGGAGTAAAACTGCTTTGAGACTTCTTTTTGAAGAATCTATAAAAAGACGCCATTGCTCTGAATCATATTGGATTTTAAATTGACTCATCAGACCTTCGACATCGTTGCAATAAACCAACTTGTCTTCCTGGGCGAAGTAAGGAACGAATTCCTTTTCACGATGTCTGAACCATGAAGATGACACTCCTGACAACAATAAATTCCTGCTTTTCAGCCTTGATCCGAGTAACTCAGCGGCATCTTTGGGAAGATTCAAGTCTCTTACCAAATCATTCATCTCCTCCTGAGAAAACAATTTTGGTCTTGTATCATCTTCAGAGTCAGAACTTGATTCTGGTTCAGGTATGACTACTTCACCTTCATCGGAGCTAGGTATCTCTTCCAAGGTAGCAGGGGGCTTGGTTACTGGTATATCTGTGCCATGGGGGATGGGACGAATTGCCGAGTGAAGATTGGGGTATGAAATGGAATGCTTCCATTTGGAATTAAACCCTTTCAAATCGCATGAACAAAAGTAACAGTCGTCACTATGGTTCTTTTGCTCTCGCCATACCATAGGAATCCCATAACGGAAAGATTTTTTCTTACCCTTGAAAAAGTTTCGGAGGTCCTCAACACACCGTTTGCACACTTTATGAGGCGCCCAGACTTTATCTTGATCTCCAATTTTTAGTCCAAAGTATGCAAAGTATACTTTTTTCACAAAGTCTGTAATAGTCTGCTGTTGCTTCAACACTGTATATTCACCACAGATGAAACAGAAACTGTCTGGCGAATTAATACACTTTCGCGGAGCCATAACATAACGGTTGAAGAATGACGAGCTAACACGAATTGCGATGAAAAAGTGTGAACAGCCTAGAACCAAGAACCTGATGATGATTCGTGCACAAGTGTGGCATGCAGGAGAGAGCAGCTCTGTGTCTGTACACGAGACGTCACAGTGCTGGCCACGCCCCCCTGCACTGACCGGAGCTGCTGCTATCTGCCCTGTGTCTCCCTCCCACTGGATTCTTCAAGAAAGATTAACCCCTTCTACCATTAGAAGCACAGACTTAAAACTTGCTTAGCTTATGTATATATTGCTGACCATCAGATTTACAGTGCTATATTTTTTTTTACATAACTCGGACAACCCCTTTAAGGGTTTTTTGGCATTTTATATCTTAAATGCACTTATGTGAATTAATTAATAGGAATTTGAATTAATTAATAGTAATTTGAAAAAATTTGATAAATTTGAAGACAATTTTGCATGTTGTGGCAAATCATGACGTCTAGGAGTTTTGTCAATATTTTATTTGTTTTCAGCACACCAAAATACATGGAAATTAGATGAAAATAAACAGCTTTTTAGTCGCAGACCTAGATAATTATAATGAACTTGTATCAGGGGAAATCATTATAATTATAAGGATATTCATATGTGTTTTATGGACTACAGTAAGGCTTTTCACTGTGTAAACCATGAGAAACTCTGGGCCATATTAAGAAGCATAGGTATAACAGAACACCTGATCGTTCTCTTGCATAACCTTTACATTGATCAAGAAGCAACAGTTCAAATGGAACTAGGAGAAACAGAATGATTTAAAATCAGCAAAGGTGTACAACAAGGCTACTTCCTTATCGGCCCTCCATTCCAGTCCCGACTTCTGGGTAGTCCATCCCACCAGCAGCTTGGAGACTGAGCATGTCATCAGAGTACTTAGGTAATTGTCACAACCTATCATTTATTTATTTAACATTTCTTATATACCGCCTTTCATGATATCAAGGCGGTTTACTTTGAACAAACTGAAATTACATTGAACAGGGTATTATAACTTGGAGATATCTATTTTACAGGGAACATGGGCAAAAGAGGGTTGAGTGGCTTGCCCAAGACCACAAGGAGCACCTGTGGGACCAGTAAACGTAGTCTCCAAGCAGCTGGAGCAGGTGATCCCAAGGTCTGAACTCACTTTAGGAACAACTAAGAGGCCTATTTCTTTTTGCTAGACTTTCAGCTAGAGCTCTTCCATGTGGGAAAGTAGAGGCTCTAAGCTGCAGGCTGATATATCTGGGTAAATAAAAACAACAAAAAAAGAGAAGCAGGGGGGTCAGCCGCCAGTGAGGTTACAGGGACCCTCTCTGCTAGGAAGAAACAGGCTCCTGATAGTTTTGGACATCTGCCATGGCTCCTGAACCCTTCAGTGGGTGAGGAGCTATGAGGGGAGAAAAGTGCAGATAGCATGTGGCTTCCCATTGGGCTTCCACCTTCATGCCAAGTCGGTAAGTGAGATCGGAGCAGGGAGCGAGACGAAGAATGGATAGCATACGGGGCCACATGGAGCAGTGCTAAACCTCTTCATCTGGTGAAAGCTGAACTGGCAGTCTCCCTCTTCATGGTGGCAGCTTGGAACGGGGCATAGATACTATTCTGCCTCCTCTTCCTTGGAAAGACACAATAAAGCGAGGAAGGCCCAGGTGGGGGTGGTGTCTGTTAGGGGTCACTTAACGGACTTCTACTAGGCCTGGGTCCAGGTAATGTTGGACTGCTGGGTCCTTGAGGTGGTTTGGGAGGGTTACACACTGGAGTTCGCAAGACCTCTCGTTCCCGCCTTCGTCCGGTCTCCATATAAAGCTAGGGGTAAGGCAAATGCAATGCAGGACACTCTCGAGTGGTTGCTGCAGTTGGCGGCACTTGTCCCCATCCCCCAGGACCATTGCAGCAGTGGTTGATACTCCATATATTTCGCCATGCTGAAAAAGGAGGGCAGTTTTTGGCCTATCCGCGACCTCAAGTACGTAAACAGGTGTCTATAGGTGCCATGTTTTCACATGGAGACACTCTGGTCAGTGATCATGGCCATTCGGATGGGGGAGTTTCTTACCTCCCGCAATCTTACAGAGGCCTATTTGCACATTACAATCCATCCGGAGTACCACTAGTTCCTATGCTTTGCCGTACCCAGAGGGCATTTTCAGTTCAGGGCGTTGTCTTTCGGCCTGGCGACGGTCTCGCACATCTTCACCAAGGTCATGGTAATAGTGGCAGCAGTGCTGTGGCAAGAGGGAATACTGGTTCATCCCTACCTTGATGATTAGCTCATTCGAGCAAAGTCCCAGGAGGAGAGCGAGCGAATTACAGTGCAGGTTTTAGAGTTTATGCAAAGCCTCGGCTGGGTCGGAAATTTGGCAAAGAGTCGGTTAAGCCTGTCGCAGAACCTCGAGTACTTAGGTGTTTGCTTTGACATGCGCAATATCAGGGTATTCCTACCAGAGAAGAGGGTGACATCATGCCGACGGTTGGTGTGGCAGTCCCTTAAGATGCAGTCACCTTCCTCATGGCATTATCTTCAGGTGCTGGGGACCATGGTGGTTACGATTGAGTTGGTACCATGTGCCTGTTGCAATGGGTGCTGCTTCAGCACTAGTCTCCGCAACATCATGCGCTGAGCCAGCCTTTACGCTGTGGGGGGAGGGAAGTGCAACCCAGAAATTGCTCAGGTGGTGGCTTTGGCTGGAGTGGCTAGTGACTCAAAATGCCTCTGGAGTCACCACACTGGTTGACACTCACAACCGACGCCAGTCTCCTCAGATGGGAAGCACATCGCAAGGGCCGGGTAGCCCAAGGTCGCTGGATGCAGAAAAGCACAGTAGGCCAATCAACTGGCTCGAAATGAGGGCAGTATTCTTCGTGTAACAGGAGTTTCTCCCCTTCCTACAGGACAAGCTGGTTTGGGTCTTCTCCGACATCGCCACCACAGTGGCCTATATCAATCAACAAGGCAGCACAGGACGTGTCTGCCTGGAAAGGGAAGCCAGCTGCTGGATTGGGCAGAGACTCATCTGCAAGTCATCTCAGCAGCCCATGTTGCAGACTCAGAGAATGTGATGGCAATCTACCTGAGTCGCGTGCATCTGGACCCAGGGCATTCAACATGTGTTATCTGCAAGAAGACTATGTCAAGTGGGGCACGCCCATAATGGCTAAAATGTTAGGGCTCTTTAATCTGGAAAAGAGACGGCTGAGGGGAGATATGATTGAAGTCTATAAATTAATGAACAGAGTGGAACGGGTAAACGTAGATCAATTGTTTACTTTATCAGAATATAGAAAGACTAGGGGACATGCAATGAAGCTACAGGGTAGACTATTTAAGACAAATAAGAGAAAATATTTTTTCACTCAATGTGTAATCAAACTCTGGAATTTGTTACTGGAGGATGTAGTAAAGGCTGTTAATGTAGACCATTATTAAAAAGGGACCCAGGATATCAATGCTTGACCCAATACAAGCATTGTGGAACCTGTGTCTTTTGGGGAAACTGCTAGGTATGTATGACCTACATTGGCCACTGTTGGAAACAGTTTACTGGGCTTGATGGACCTTGATCTGACCCAGTATGCCATATCTTATGATCTTATAAGCCTTTTTGTTCCTTGCTGTTGGTCTTTTTCTTCCTTGCTGTTGGAGGGTCCCTGGAATGGTACAGCGGACAATGTTTCCAGTTGGAATATGTTTAATGTAGTTCTATTTTGACTTCTTATACTTCTTATTTGTTGCTCCTGTGAGTCTACTTTGTCATTAGGTTATTGTAAATGATAATGGTGCCAGTTGCCTAAGTACTCTGATGTCATCAAAAGATGACATGCTCAGTCTCCAAGCTGTTGGTAGGGGGTAGACTACCCAGAGGTTGGGACTGGACTAGAGGCCATCAGGGAAAGCCATACTTTCCCTCTACTTCTTTAATTTATATGCAGAACAAATTATCAGAGAAGCTGGACTGTATGAAGTCAACTGAGGTGTGAGGATTGCTGGAAGACTCATCAACAGCCTTCGCTATGCTGATGATGCCACATTACTGGCTGAAAATGAAGATGATTTGAAACATTTGCTTCTCAAGATCAAGGAATATAGTCTTAAAATGGGTCTGCACCTTAACATTAAGAAGACAAAGATCCTGACAACTTGCAAAATCATTAAGTTCATCATTGATGGAGAAGAAATTGAAATAGTTGACAGCTTTAACTTACTTGTATCAACAATCAATAATGAAAGGGCTAGCAGTCAAGAAATCAGACAACATATTGCTCTTGGTAGAATGGCTATGAAGGAGCTAGACAAGATTCTCAAGAGCAGAGATGTCTCTCTCCATACAAAGATTTGACTTGTTCAGGCCATAGTATTTCAATAACATCATATGGATGTGAAAGTTGGACAGTAAAAAAGATAGACAGGAAGAAAATGAATGCCTTTAAATTATGGTGCTGGTGACAAATACTGTGTATATCATGGACTGCACGAAGAACAAACCAGTCGGTACTAGAGGAGATCAGATCTAAGCTTTCCTTAGAAGCTCAGATGACAAGATTTCGACTTTCATACTTTGGACACATCATGCGAAGAGAGAGATCATTGGAGAAAGACACAATGTTTGGCAAGGTAGAAGTTCACCGTAAAAGAGGAAGGCCGGCAATGAGATGGATCAATACAATAACAGCAGCTATGGATACCACTCTATCGACAATGAGCTGCTTGGCTGAAGACCAAACAAAGTCGAAACCGACTTGATGGCACTTAACAACAACCACCACTATATCTGAGGAATGTTGATTATCCTGTCTTCTGTCAAAATTTTAACACTCTTCTACACAGAAGATTGATTCGCAAACTTGCCAATTTGGAATTAGGACAGAAAGCTGTTAATTGGGTGAGGAACTAGTTGAACAATAGAGTGGTGGTCAATGGAATCTATTTTGGTGAAGATGGGGTGGGGTGACCAGTGGTTTACTTCAGAGCTACATGTTAGAGCCTGTTCTTCATATTTTTACTGGCAGCATTTCAGTGAGCAGAGTTGCCAAGTTACCGAGTTCCAGGAGTGAGATTTTAAGCCAGTCCTGGATTTCTGACAATCTCATCCTGATGCATAATGGGACCTGCAGCACTTATTCCAATGGGTAAAATCAAGAACTACAAATACCATACTGGATTGCAATGCAATTTTAAAACCAGAACTGGCAAAAAACCTGACTCCGGAAAATGGATATCTAGGAAACCCTGAGTGAGACTAGGAACAATATGTTTGCCTGCAGCTGATGAACATCTGCTGCAAGAAAAGCTAACAGTATGCATAAATGCATAAGTAGATAAATCACTGTCACCTTTGTATGTTTGTTTCTTTAAAAACTTTAGATTACATTTCACATTAGCAAAAATTTATGATTATTTGCACTCATGCACAAGTCACCCTGTAGGCAGAGAGCAGTAAGCTGCTTAGCTATACATGGAGGGTAATTTTATAAACGGGCACTTAGGTTAATATGGCAGGAAGGCTCTTATTTTTAGCCTATATTATAGACACACAAGTAGGTATAGGCCCGATTCTGAGTCACGACTTATGGGGCTGCATGTCCCAGCGGGACGTGCAGCCCTGCAAACCGTCCTGCCCTTGTTCCCCCTCATGCTAGAGCAGCAGTATTTATTTAATCAGTTTTATATATTTATTTAATCAGCAGGGGCAGGAGGGGGCAGAGTCTGGGTGGAATGGGGGCAGGCTGAGGTGGCAGGACATACAGGGCTGATTCCGGTCATGGCCCTGTACGTCCTGCGAGATCAGGGGAAACGTGCTGATTATTCCACTTCGAAGGTGGAATAATCAGCACAAACTGAGCAATCAGGGCCGTAAATCCCCGCCTCCAGGACCGTGTGCAGGGAGAGCCTCACTGCCCAATTCAGGCCCCAGCTGGACAGCTGTGGGTTGGGCGGCATGGAAGAGGAGGGTTGGTGCCACGGGAACCAGGAGAACCTGTGGGGAGGACATCCCTGCAGGCATGCAGGGATATGCCAGGCCGTCTTCGGGCCCGATTCTGTATGCCGCGGGAACGTTTTGCTCCCGCGGTACAGAATTGGGTCCTAATGGGCCCTTCCTGCTCGGGGCTGTCCAGATAGCCCAGACGTGAGAATCGGGCTCCTCATGTTATTATACAATGCTAGCACAAATCTTGCAGAAATTGCACCTATTTTGCAGATGTGGACATTACACCTGCTTGTAAGGAAGTGTAAATGTTAGTATGTAAAGTGTGTATGGATGCACATATTTTATAAAATGCACTTGTAAATTGTGTTTTCACCCATGCTCCATCCAAACTCCTCTACAAGTATACGCCAGTTTGCACTGTGTGTACTTTAGGTATGACATAATTTTTGAGGCCTTTTATTCATGTAAAACTATTTTATGTGCAAAAAAATGTTTAAAAATTATCTCAATAGTGACTGAATATTGCCACTATAAATATATCTGCTAGTGATCATATATATTCGCAAGGGACAGGCAGGTCCTTGGGAGTCCTGCAGAATTTCGCCTGCCCCTAGTGATTTTTGACACACTATTTATGCACTTCCACCACTGGCAGGAATGTGGGTGGAGGACTCCCACACATCTTGGAGAAAATACTACTGCTAGCCCTCTGCTGTTGTCTACAGTTGCAGCAAAGGCTCTTTCCATTGTCTGTTACCCCTGCATATGATCTTTTCTCTAGTAGATCCACAATGGTGCCCTTCTGTCATGGAACTATAGACTGACAGGTTTTATCATTGTTTTGCAGAGAGAACACAACCTGGATAAGTCCCTGGCTCTTTTATGATCTTGTGACAATTGTTTGGCTTGTTGCTTTACCAACTGTGGTTGAGTTCTTGCAATATCTGGTCCCTGGGGTTCTAGCAAAGACTTTTCCTCCCATGATATTTGAAAAAAATGAATGGCCTGCTGTGGCCCAAAACCCTACATCCCATTCTTAGATGGTCTCCATTGCAAGAAAGGTACTTTTGTGGCTCTTGAATACAAATTTTCTGCCTAGGAGCTCTTAAAGAGGCCTTTTTTCATTTTTAATTGCTAACTTTTTCCACTGCATTACCTAATGAATTGTAGCTGTATTGCAAAAGGTGTATTTCTTCAGAAACAATCATGAAGTCAGTCCTCACTTATGGGTGACATTGGTGCCGACAGAGCCCACGTGGTATCTTCACCCCAGCATTCAAAGAAAGCCTTTGGGAGATGTACCACACATGCATGGGCCTCTTCCCGGCTAAGGGTGCCATGTTGCCTCAGCCTCCTTTTTTCCATGTAGCCCATTGGACATATGTTTGTTCCCCCTGGAAAAAGTTGATTTTTTTCTTGTCTTTTACTTCAGTTTTTAGATCGATTCCTTTCTCCAATTTGCATACTGGTGCCTTTCTTGCCTCCCGATTCCATTTGCCTTCTGCATCACATTTTTCCTCAGGTTCCCTTTTTTCCCTCAAGTTTTTTCTTGGTGTGCAGGTTTTCACACACTTTCTAGTCGGGCCAAAGGAGTTTGACCTCACTGCGACTGTATTCCCTGCTCAGGCCTTGGTCAGTGGCTTCAACCTTTGCGACCGCTGTGCACATGCACGGATCCACATGATTGTTGTCTTCAGTGCCTCAGGCCGGATCATAATGACTCCCAAGGCTCTCCGTGGCTGTAAGAAGTAGCATGAGTCAAGTCAATTTTTCATAAGACTGACTCAGTCCTGGAGTTGTCCGTGGGACCAGTGCCCTTGAGGACCGCTGCAGAGCCTCAAGGTCACGGGGCATTGAGCCAGGGTTCCTTTAGGGAGGGACGCCCCTTGAAGAGCCGGATGTCATCGGTGGCCTCTTCAGGTGACAAGTCCAGGGTCATGGGAAAGTCCCATAGCCCCCAGTCTCGGAGACCTCGATGTGAAGCCAGAGGTGATGGCCAGGAGCAGCCCTCGAAGCTGCCCTAGTGGGAGAAAATGCCATTGGCATCTGGGGATCGATCTCAGTCCTCCGATGCCGTCCTCTTCGAGGACACCCCCTCAACGGTGCTGGTGCCAGGCCTCTGGTTCTCGGTGCCTATGCTGGTGAGTGTGGAGCATTCTGACCTCAAAGCCAGGATGGCAGCCTTGGAATACAGCTTGTCTGCCTTCATGGCCCAACAGCAGGCTCTGATGCCCGGTTCCTTCAGGTCATCATTCCCGACCAACAACCCCTCCTCAGCGAGGGAGTCTCCGGAGGTGGAGCTGATCCTCAAGCTCCACCAGCCTTGAGAGACACTTCGGGACTGGTCCCAGTCCTGATTGGGGCTCAGGACGTCCCTGCACCAGTGCTCTCAACTCAGAGTGCAGGGGTGTCGGGGCCCCTGGGCCATCTGGGCTGGGTACGAGTCTGAGGCCTGGAGGACACTTGAGATCTTCTCTGACTTTGAGTCAGACTGGGAGACCGAGGATGACAAGTCCCCGGACACTCTTTTTATCTTTATTCGCTCATTTGATATACCGCCCGGGCTGTAGCATCAGGGAGTGGAGGAGTAGCCTAGTGGTTGGGGCAAGGTACTTCAGGCTGGAAGGTCAGGGGTTCAAATCCCACTAGAGGACAGCAACCTTGGGCCGGAAGGACTGGTGTTTCTAGTCCCACAGGTGCTCCTTGTGGTCTTGGGCAAGCCACTTAATCCTCCATAGCCCATGTTCCCTGTAAAATAGTTATCTCCAAGTTATAATGCCCTGTTCAATGTAATTTCAGTTTGTTCAATGTAAACCGTACTGATGCAGAATAGCGCGGTATATAAGAGAATTAAATAAATAAATAAATAATAATAAGTAAGTTTTCAATAATAATAACAATGCTGCAAAGCTAGAAAGTAGAAAGGAATGCCATATATCAACAGGACAGAGGAGAGACAGTTGAATCAGTAAACTGAAGAGCCCAGTGCTAGTCTCCACCTGAAGACCTGGCCTTTCTGTACTTTGTTTGGGATATGGCGAAGGTACCAAGTTCAAGGAGGAGCCTCGGGCGGAGGACCTCGAGATCCTCCAGTATGAGGCTCCCCTTAAGGAGGTCCTTACAGTGACCATTCCCGTATCCTGGAACGGCTGCTCTTCTGTATGTGGGAGACTGCAGCCTCAGTACCCATTGTGAGCAGGCGGCTGGACTCGATGTACTGGATCCGCTTGAGCCCTGGCTTCCAAAAAGCTCAACTGCTTCACGACTCCATGGTGATGGAGTCGGCCATGCATAGTCTCAAGAGCCAGAAAACACACTCCTTAGTGCCCCCAGGCAGGGAGGCCCCTGACATGAATGCCTTGGGCAGGAAGTGCTTCTAGGGCTCAATGCTCATCAGCCGGATCCAAGCCTACCAGCCTACCATATACTTGCAGGACCTGGTGAGGGAACTCAGAGTTTTCGGCTGGTCTCTCCAAAGAACCTCTTTAGCGATTCCGTAGCCTGACCTCCATAGTCAGAGTGCTCCAAATTTTTGTCTTGGGCGGCCTATGATGGCTTCAAGTTGGCAGCTAGAGTAGCCTTGGTGGGCATTAGTGCCCCCGCCAGGCCTGACTTTAGTCTTCCGACTTGAAACAATGGGTTCAGGACAAGTTGGTCAATGTCTCCTGCCGGGGAGAGAACCTCTTCGGCCAGCCCATGTTGGACAAGGCTGCCAAGCTGGAATCCGAGTTCATGACTAGGACCAGGCTCTCCAAAAAGACAGTTGACCATTCCCAAAGGAAGGCTTTGGGTAAAAAGTCCCTATACATGAAGAAACAGAAGGCTGAAAGAAACTACCCTCCTTTACGCTTTCCCAGCTCCCCAACAGGACCATCAGGCCAAGGGACCAGGGCGTGGCCCTTGTAAGCCTAAGGCCCCAAGCCACAGACCGTGCCTCTGGCGCAACCTGGAGGGGGCTTTTGACTCCTTGAGCATAGCTTCTCTTCCCCCAGGAGGTCCTGCCCTGCAGCATATGGGGGGGCAGCTGATATTTAATGCCGACCGAGAGCCCACCATCACCTCCGATGCAAGGGCCCTGCAGGTGGAGAAGGAGGGTTACCACCTCCACCTCAAACAGAAGCCCTCGCTATTTTTTCCGGGAGAGCCCCCTATGACTCCCCTTCACCGGGACCTTCTTCAGCAAGAACTCGCAGACAGGGCAGTGGAACCCATTCCCTTCCTTTTCAGCAGCAAGGGGTTCTACTCCTGCTACTTTCTGGTTCCCAAAGTTCTAGACCCGCAGGACCTCAGTCAGTTCCTGGTGAGGGAGAAGTTCAAAATGCTCTGCCTTGGAACATTAATGCCATACCTCCAGCAGGGAGACTGGTTATGCTCCTTGGATCTGAAGGATGTGTATATACACATTCTCATCCATCCCCTTCACAGGCAGTACCTCCGCTTCATGGTAGGAGGCTTCCACTACCAGTACAGGGTTCTACCCTTTGGTCTGGCCTCTGCCCTGAGGGTATTCACTAAGGGCCCAATTCTGGGATGCAGGTTGCGGGGCTGTATGTCCCAGTGGGACATGCAGCCCCGCAAGCCGTCCAGGCCCGATTCCCCCTGTACATCCTGAGTGGGAAGAGAAGGGATCGTGGTGGAGCAGGGGCGGACCAGCCTGGCAGGATGTACAGGGCCAATTCGGGTTATGCCCCTGTATGTCCTGCCTGGCCTATGGGGATATGCTGCTTATTCCACCTCAAAACCAGCAATCGGGCCGGGGGATCCCCCCCCCCAAGTCTAGGGCCAGGTGCGAGGGGGTCTCCGCCACCCGATCCAGGCCACAGCATCCAGCTATGGATCAGACAATGGGGAAAGGGGGGCCAAAGCTGCAGGAGTCAGGGGCACCTGTGGGGAGGACCTCCCCACAGGTGGCAGGGGCATGCCAAGCTGTCCTCAGGGCCTATTCTGGTTACTGTGGGAACATTGTGTTCCCACAGTACCGAATCTGATCCAAACAGGCCTGTCTTGCTTGGGGCCATCCAGATGGCCCAGATGTGCCCATACCTGAATCAGGCTCCATGTAGTGAGCAGTGGTCGCTGCCTTCTTTCATCTCCAAGGGGTGTTCATCTTCCCCTACCTGGATGACTGGTTCATCAAGGGCAACACCACTGCTGAAGTGCATCACGCAACTGGCCGCACCATCCTCGTTCTGGAACACTTGGGGATCATCATAAACTACTCAAAGTCTCACCTCCATCTGACACAACACCTGGAGTTGATAGGGGAACTGCTGGATACCATCCAGGCCAGGGTTTTCCTCCCTCCAGACAGGGCCCGATGCCTCAAGGCACTTGTGGGGCACATCCAGGGTCACTCCTCGGCCTCTGCCTGCCTTCTGCTTCACCTGCTGGGTCACATGGTGCCCACGGTACTTGCCATCCCAGATGCCCACCTGCATATATGGCCGACCAGTGGGCTCTAGGCTTCCAGTGGTCTGAAGCGACAGGGTGCCTGTGGGTGCCTGTGGTCGTGACCCATCCTCTGGCTGGTGGCAACAACTCCATCTTCAAGGCGGGATGTCCTTCAAGATTCCCACCTCCCAGAGGATCCTCCCCACAGATGCCTCCAAACTGGGCTGGGGAGGCCATTGTAAACACCTCTGCAACCAGGGCAGCTGGTCTCAGACAGAGAAGCTCCTGCAAATCAACCTCCTGGAGGTCCGAGCCATAGCATTAATTCTTCAGGCTTTTCGTCACCACCTATGGAATCAAGCAGTACTGATCCAGACCGACAACCAGGTGGCAATGTTCTATATCAACAAACAGAGAGGTACGGAATTGACCCTCCTGTGCCAGGAGGCAGTGAGACTCTGCTCTTTTGCCAGCAACAATGGGATGTCTCTGCGGGTGGTTTATTTCCTGGGCCAGGATAATGTCCTGGCGGACCGACTCAGCCAGGTCCTCCAACTGCATGAGTGGCAGCGGGACCCCTGTGTGGCCTGCCAGCTGTTCCGTCTTGGGGGGCTCCCGCAGATGGACCTCTTTGCCAGCCCAAACATTGCTCAGCTGCTCCTGTTTGTGGGTGGTTGCGGATGTGTTCCTCATCCCGTATACAGGAGTCCTCCTTTATGCCTGCCCACCTACACCGCTAATCACCAAGATCCTCTTCAAGGTCCAGCTCAACAGTACCACTATGATACTGATGGCCCCTCGGTGGGCCAGGCATCTATGGTTCCCCCTGCTCCTCCGCTTGTTGCGTGTGCTCCCTGTTCCATTCCAGATATGATTGCACTCTCAGAGACATGGTGGAAGGAGGATAACCAGTGGGACACTGTGATACCTGGATACAAACTATATCGTAATGATAGAGCTGAACAAATTGGTGGAGGGGTTGCGCTCTATGTTAGAGAGGGCATTGAGTCAGAAAGGATTAAAGTTTTGCAGGGAACAAAATATGCTGTAGAATCTCTATGGATTGAAATTCCATTTATGAAGGGGAAGGTGATGGCAGTGGGAGTATACTATCGACCACCTGGCCAGAATGAACAAATGGATGATGAAATGCTCAAAGAAATCAAGGAAGCTAACCAAAAGCCACAACAGAGTAGTAATAATGGGTGATTTCAATTACCCCGGTATCGACTGGGACAGTGTCACAGCAGGACAAGCTAAAGAGATAAAGTTTCTAGATGAAATAAATGACTGCTTCTTGGAGCAGCTGGTTCATGAACCGACCAGAGGGGAAGCCATACTGGACCTAGTCCTTAGTGGAACGCCAGATCTGGTGCAAGAAATAAGGGTGTTGGGACCACTTGGCAATAGTGATCATAGTATGATCATGTTTGATTTAATCAGTGGAGGACAGATAGTAAAGGAATCCACAGTACTACCTTTTAACTTTCAAAAGGGTGACTATGATAGAATGAGGAATATAGTTCGGAAAAAAACTAAAAGGAGCGGTTCCAAAGGTTAAAGACTTACAGCAAGCTTGGGTGTTATTTAAAAATACTATCCTCGAAGCCCAGACAGCTGTATTCCACGCATTAAGAAAGTGGAAGAAAGTCCAAAAAACTGCCAGCATGGTTTAAAAGGTGAGGTCAGAGAGGCTGTTGCTGCCAAAAGAGCAACCTTCAGAAAATGGAAAAAGAGCCAAATGATGAAAACTGGAAACAGCACAAGCACTGGCAAGTTAAATGCAAAGCATTGATAAGGCAGGCAAAGCGGGAATTTGAGAAGAAACTTGCTACGGAAGCAAAAACACGAAAATAAAGACTTTTTCAAGTACATTCGTAGCAAAAGGCCTGTGAGAGAGTCAATTGGACCATTAGATGATAGAGGGGTAAAAGGGGCAGTAAGAGGAGACAAGGCTATAGCAGAGAGACTGAATGAATTCTTTGCTTCGGTCTTACTGAGGAAGATGTAGGGATGTTACCCAAGACTGAAGTGGTATTTAAAGGTGATACTGCAGAGGAATTGAGAGAAATATCGCTACAACCGGGAAGATATATTACAACTATTTGATAAACTGAATAGTAGCAAATCACCTGGACCGGATGGTATACATCCCAGAGTGTGAAAGAACTGAAATATGAGATTGCAGACCTGTTATTGGTAATCTGTGAACTTTCATTAAAATCATCTGTAATACCTGAAGATTGGAGGGTCGCCAACGTAACACCAATTTTTAAAAAGGGTTCCAGGGGTGACCCGGGAAATTACAGACCGTGAGCCTGACGTCAGTACCAGGGAAAATGGTAGAAGCCATCATAAAGAACAAAATTACACAGCATGTAGATAGTCATGGCCTAAATGGGAGACAGCCAAATGGCTTTAGACAAGGAAGATCTTGTCTTACTAATCTGATCTGTTTTTTTGAAGGTGTGCATAAACAGGTAGACAAAGGTGAGTCGGTTGATATAGTGTATCTGGACTTTCAGAAAGCTTTTGACAAGGTCCCCCATCAGAGACTTTTGGCGAAGCTAAAAAGTCATGGGATAGGAGGCAGTGTACTATTGTGGATCGGGAACTGGTTAAAAGATAGAAAGCAGAGGGTAGGGCTAAATGGCCAATATTCCCAATGGAAAAAGGTGAATAGTGGAGTACCCCAGGGATCTGTACTGGGTCCGCTACTTTTTGACATATTCATAATTGACCTGGAAAAGGGAATAACTAGTGAGGTAATCAAATTTGCAGATGACACAAAACTGTTTAAAGTTGTTAAAACCCAAGAGGAGTGTGGAAAACTGCAGGAGGATCTGGATAAATTGGAAGACTGGGCATCCAAATGGCAGATGAAATTTAATGTGGACAAGTGCAAAGTTATGCACCTAGGAAAGAACAACCCACACTATAGTTACAAGATGCAAGGCTCCACATTAGAACCCACCACCCAGGAAAAAGATTTAGGAGTCATCGTGGATAACATGTTAAAACCCTCCGCCCAGTGTGCAGCGGCGGCCAAGAAAGCAAATAGAATGCTAGGTATCATAAGGAAAGGGATGGAGAATAAAACAAAGGATATTATAATGCCTCTGTATCGCTCCATGGTACGACCGCACCTTGAATATTGTGTGCAATTCTGGTCACCGTATCTTAAAAAGGACATAGAGTTATTAGAAAAAGTACAGAGAAGAGCCACCAAATTGGTGAAGGGGATGGAAGGCTACTCCTATGAAGAGAGGCTAAAAAGGTTAGGGCTCTTTAACCTAGAAAAGAGGCGGCTGAGGGGAGATATGATAGAGGTGTATAAATTAATGAATGGAGTGGAACGGATAAACGTGGATAAATTGTTTACGCTATCAGAATATAGGAGGACTAGGGGGCATGTAATGAAGCTACAGGGTAAACTATTTAAGACAAATAGGAGAAAATATTTCTTCTCTCAACGTGTAATCAAACTCTGGAATCTGTTACCGGAGGATGTAGTAAGGGCTGTTAGTATAGCTGGGTTTAAAAAAGGTTTGGACAAGTTCCTGGAGGAAGGTCCATAAACCACTATTAAAAGGGACCCAGGATATCCATGCTTGGCCTAGTACAAGCACTGCAGAACCTGTGTCTTTTGGGGAAACTGCTAGGTACGTATGACCTAGATTGGCCACTGTTGGAAACAGGATACTGGGCTTGATGGACCTCGGTCTGACCCAGTATGGCATTTCTTATGTTCTTATGTTCCATTGGAGTTCACTCTGGGCCTGCTCTTGCAGGAGGACGGCTTGCTCCTGCACCCCATTCTGGAGTCCCTGACTCTGATGGCCTGGCTTCTGAAAAGGTAGCCTTGGCCCTCTTCAGTCTCTCAAGCAAGGTGGAGGAAGTCCTCCTGGTCTCCTGCAAAACCTCCACCTGCCAGGCCTATGCCTTCAAGTGGTGGAGATTCTTGGTGTGGTGAATGGAGAAACAGATTAACCCCTTCTACTGTTCAGTCCAACTAGTGCTACAGTACCTGCTCCACCTATCCCAGGCAGGGCTGAAGTCCAGCTCTGTCAGAGTGCCCCTCAGCGCACTCTCAGTGCACCACCATCTTGTCAAGAGCAAGCCCCTCTCTGCTCAGCTCCTTGTGACTCACTTTCTGAGAGGCCTACTACCCTCAAGGCCACCCGTCTACCTCCCAGTGGCACAGTAGGATTTCATTGTGGTTCTCTCAAAACTCACGGCACCACCTTCCGAGCCTCTCAGCTCTTAAGTATTTCTCCTGGAAGGTGGTCGTCTTCATGGCACTAACTTCTGCTTGCAGGGTTAGCGAGCTCCAGGCTCTAGTGGCCCATCCAGCTTATACGAGGTTCCACAAGAATAGGATTGTGCTCTGCATGCACCTCAAGTTTCTTCCTAAGGTGATGTCTCCCACGTCAACCAAGAGGTGGTGCTCCACACCTTCTTCCTGCTGCCTCATGTTAATAGGGTGGAGACCGCTCTCCAGACTCAGGACTGTATGTGGGCCCTGGCCTACTATCTGGAGCATACCCAGGCCCACCACTGCTCCTCACAGCTCTTCATCTCCTATGACCCAAATCAGCTGGGGACAACAGTCTCTGAGTGTACCCTATCCATTTGGGTGGCAGACTGCATTGTCTTTGCTTACAAGCAGGCTAGTCTCTCACTGGAGCACTGTGTCATACCACACAGCATCTGGGCCATGGTGACCTCTGTGGTGAACCTGCACTCTGTTCTTTTGGTGGAGATCTGCCAGGCCGCCATATGGTCCTTAGTCCATACCTTTGCAGCTCATTACTGCCTGGAGAGGGAGTCCTGCTGGGACAATGCCTTCTGCCAGGCAGTACTCCGTCATTTGTTTGGGGTGTAAGGCAACTCCTGCCCTCCGGCCCTTCGATGTGTTCAGGCTACTGGAGAACTGATTCCTCATTTGACATTCAGGGCTGCTCGTGGGTCTACTTTTCCTTGACTCTGTTGCTGCTTCTCACGGTTCACCTTTTTTTGTTCAAACTGGCTTTTACAGGTTTTTTTGGTAGCCTGTAGCTGGGGAATCTCATATGTGAGGACTGACTTTCTGCTTGTTCCCAGAGAAAGTGTAGTTACTCACCTGTAACAGGTGTTTTCCGGGGACAGCAGGAATCAATCTCTTCTTGCATATCAATCTCTCCAAAACCTCAGCCATCTGGTCGACTGCCAGTAGCCCTGCCCCTTCCCTCATTCCACTGCTCTCTTCCATTCCAATCCCCATCGTCACCTCTCTACGCTACCTTGGTGTGACCCTCGACTCCTCCCTATCGTTCAAAGCACATATCTCATCTGTAGTTCAGCGCTGCTTTCTCACCCTAAGACAACTCCGATCTGTATGCCCTTTCCTCTCTTTCTCCGCTATGTCCACCCTCCTCATCTCCCTAGTTGTCTCCCGCTTTGATTATTGTAATGTCTCCTTAGCTGGTCTCCCCCAATCCCAACTTCAACGTCTGCAACGAGTCCACAACACTGCTGCCCATATCCTCACTTCCTCTTCCCGTTTCGACCATATCACCCCTCTTCTCATTCGCCTGCACTGGCTTCCGATTCCCTTCCGTATTCACTACAAATTTCTTCTTTTTGTTCACAGGTCTATTCATACTGGCACTACCCTTTACCTTGCCGACCTGATCCACCTCCACACTCCCTACCGTTCCCTCCGCGCCATCCACATGAACCGCATAACCTTACCCTCCCCATCCCAGGCCCACCTAGAAACCACCCGTTCCTCTGCCTTTTACTTCCTTGGTCCCCGCCTATGGAAGTCGCTCCCCACAGACCTCCGCTTGGAACTCTCATTTAAAACATTTAAGGCAAATCTAAAAACCCATCTCTTCTGTCTAGCTTTTGGCCTCTATTCCCCCCCCCCCGCGCCCCTTTTCACCACCCCCATGATGTTGTGTTCCCTTGTTTCTGTTACTATAATCTAGCCTCGACCTTTTACTCTTCTCTCTTCTTTCCTATCACACTATGGCGTTCCTTTCCTAATTTTCTAAGCAGCCTTTTGTATTTTGTAAACCGCTCAGACGCTATTGTGATGGGCGGTCTATTAAGTTCCCAATAAACATAAACATAAACATCAGTCCTCATGACCCTCCCTCCTGCCCAAGGTGCTGCTTTTCTTTTTTGTCGTCTTGAGCTATGTCATCATACTGAGGAAAGATGGCACCCTTAGGTAGGAAGAGGACCATGCATGAGTGGTGCATTTCCCAAAGGCTGTCTTTGAAAACTGGAGAGAGGTTACCATGCGGGCTCCGTCGGTGCTGACATCATCCATATGTGAGGACTGATTCCTGCTAACCCCGGAGAACACTGTTACAGGTGAATAATTACACTTTTTGTGTTCTTAGGCAACGCTTTTTTCTGCTGTTATAGTTTTCTTTTCTTGTCCTCTAGCCTTCATGTTCAGAGAGGACGGCAAACGTTTTGAAGTCACTGTCCTTCTCATGTGTTCGATCCTCCCATTCCCACCCCTGCTCCCACCCACTCTATGTGATAATTCTTGCTGTAAAGAGCAACTCACCAATTAGCTTGTTAAAAAAGATAACAGGTTTTTTATTGGTCGGTAGGGAAAATCTAGGAAGTAAACAGTTCCACATTTGGATATCTTGGATTGCTTGTCGCTAATGTGAATAACTGTAATTTAATGTAAATATTTGACTTTACTGTTGATATACTGTTGGTAGTATGTTTTGAAACATTATCTAATTCATACCCAGTTCAAATGTTCCTACCCCTCCTGTTATCTCATTGTATTTTTAAGTTACACTTAATAGTTGAATGTTCTTTGTTCTAAATCTGTTCTATGTAAAATAATAGTGCTCTATTATTAATGTTTGTTACTTGTAAACCGCCACTGATCTCTGGAAGTGGCGGTATAGAAAAGATGTATAAATAAATAAAAATAAATAAAATAAATATCTACTAAAAGTAAACAATTTTATATTATTGAAGGAGCTTTGTTTAGGTAATTTAACAAAGGGAAACATTAAATGATATACCTCGGACACATAATATCAGAATTTAGTAGTGTAAAGCCTGTTTAGCAAGCTAGTAGGACTATGCACAGGTACATAGAACAGAGCTTTTAGAACACACATAAAAAAGACTAGCTATTTTTGCTATGAGGTAAAGTTAGGGACTTTGGTAGGTCTTTCTCATTTCATTCAACAGGTACCAAAACTACAACAGTTGAACTATGACTGGGAAGATTCGTGTTTCCAAACTAACAGACAAATCCTAGTCGAGGGACGAGTTCCATGAGCATGATGTCTTCAAGGTGACACCTTCATGAAACAAAGAGGTGGCAAGGCTGAGAAGCATCCATGATAGTAAGAAATACATTGATGAGATGGTTCGTGAGGCATCCATGCTCTCCGACAGGTGAATATGGTATGTTACAGAATGAGGGGAGTTGGACTCACGTCACCAGAGCCCACAATTCAACTCCTCCAGCCCTCAAAGTGAAGAACTATTATGCAGCCCTGGAAATGGAGGAGGTGAAATCATACTAGAAAAGGGAAGAACCAGAGCTGACGCACCCCAAAGTTGCAGAATCAGTGACCACAAGGAAGCGAAGGGTAGTCATGGTTGGTGACTCACTTCTGAGGGGTACAGACTTGATGCCCAGGGAGGTGCGCTATCCAGGGGAGTGTACTGTCTGCCAGGTGCCAAAATTTGAGATGTAATGGAGAGTTTGTCAAGACTCATCAAGTCTACTGACTATTTTCCAGTGATGCTTATCCATGTTGGTACAAATGATACTGCTTGGTATCCCTTCGAGCATATCAAGCGTGACTTGATGGCTCTGGAAGAGAGTGTGAAGCAGATAGTTGTGCAGGTGGTGTTCTCTTCAATCCTTCCTGTTGAGAGTAAAAGCCAGGGCAGAGAAGCATGCATCCTGGAGATGAATGCATAGCTGCATGGATGTATCAGAAAGCGTTTTGGTTTCCTGGAACATGGGATGATTTTCCAAGGGCTGATGAGCAGAAATGGTGTCCACTTATCGAAGAAGGGTCAAAGTGTCTTCCGCAACAGATTGGCTAACCTACTGAAGATGACCTTAAACTAGATTCTTTATTTTATTTTATTTATTTAACAGGTTTTATATATCTCCTTTTCTCAGAATCAAGGCAGTTTACAAGTAACAGGTTGAACAAAACATTAAAACTTACTGTTAGGATTTACATGGAACAATAACACATATGAACATAATAATACATAGGAAGATAATGATATACTACTATTACCACAACTACTATTAATAATTTATCATATAAGTCTTAACCCTTTGAAGGCCTACTTTAAATTTATAATCCACATTCTGCAGCCGGGTTAATTTTTGCATATTTCAGGAAAATTGTACCCGTCTTATTCAATATGTTCTAATAGTGATTTTCCTTCTGCTATGGTCATGTATTATATACCATTTTATAGGAATATTTAGTCAGAATTTTGGATCCCAAGAGTTTTGGGCTTGGCCTGGAAAGGGTTAACAAAACCATGCTAAGACCAGTTCAGAGTAGAAGACAAGGTGTACTATTAGTGAGCAGAACTTGTGGTAATAGGTTGGGGAAGGGGAAGGAGAGAGGGGTCCAGTGAACATGGTGGGAGAGGAACATAAGGTCTCTGGAGAGTGTATGGAAGACAAGGTGAGAATGGGTGAAGAAAGCCTCCAGGTAAGTAGAAGCCCTCAGGTAAGTAAAATGCTTAATATCTCTGTAGAAACAGGTAAAAGGGGCAATGTCTGCAAAGCAGTGTGTATTAATGCTAGTAGTATGGGAAATAAGATCCCACATGTCGAGGCTTAGGCTGACTTGGATTTAGTGGCAGTTAATGGAGACATGGTTCACGAACAACCATGGCTAGGATGTAATTATACTGGGCAATATTTTATTCAGGAAGAATAGGGGAGGAAGAAGGGGAGGAGTCGTCTCACTATATGAAAAAAATATATTAAAGCTACAGAATTACAGGGATTACAAGGGAAAGAGGAGGCACTGTGGGTTAAACTAGAAAGAGGGAATGGGGAATCCATTTGCATTGTGTGGTAAACAGATCTCCGTCACAGGCAGAAAAGGGCAGATATTTAATTGATGACATTTACAATCTTGCTATGAAAGGAGAAGTGCTACTGATAGGTGATTTCAGTATGCCAGATGTTGATTGGCACATCTCTGCTATGGTGTCATCTAGAAGTAAGACGATCCTGGATTCTCTACAGGGAGAATTATTCCAGCAACTGGTAACAGAACCCACATGTGAAGGGGCCATACTGGACCTGGTCTTTACCAATGAGGAAAATGTTTCTGATATTATAGTGGGAGATCATCCCGCATCCAGTGATTATCAGATGGTGTGGTTCAGTATTAGTATTAGGGCTGATAAAGTCCATTCAAAAGTGAAGATCCTAGACTTTAAGAAAATTAACTTTGCCAAAATGGGACGATATCTCAAGGAAGTATTAGGGGCAAAACTGAAAGGGGATATTTTAAGGGCAACAAAGCTTTTTGTTAATAAAATAAATAAATATAAAAAGAAAAGTAGGCCACTACAGTTCTTGAAAGAAGTAACTGAAAGGTGAAGAAAAAGAGGATGGTCTTCATAAAATACAAGAGATCACAGAAAGAGGAAGAACAGCATCCATATTTGGAAAACATAGAAATACTAGGAAATTAGTCAGGAAAGCAAAGATACAAATAGAAGATAAAAATAAGCAACGCAGTAAAATGGGGAGACAAGACATTTTAGATATGTTAATGAGAGGAGGAAGTGTAAAAGTGGTATTGTCAGACTCAAAGGTGAAAGGGAGGAATATGTAGAAGCTGATGAGGATAAAGTAGAATTGTGTAACAAATATTTTTGTTCTATGTTCACAGATGAAGGACCAGGAGGAGGACCTCAGAAATCATCCACAAATAGGAAAAGTAGTGAAGGGGATTTTCAACAATTTTCAGAAGACTGTGTTCATGAGGAGCTGGCTAAACTAAAAGTAGGCAAAACAATGAGGCCAGATCGGATACATCCAAGAGTGTTGAAAGAACTTGGGGAAGTTCTAGTGGCTTCACTGTCTGACTTTTTCAATGCTTCTCTAGAATAGGAGTGGTCCCAGACGACACGAGAAAGGTGAATGTGGTCACTTCACACAAAAGCTGAAGTAAGGAAGAGGTTGAGAATTACAGGCTTGTTAGTCTGAGCTCTGTCGTGAGTAAATTATTGGAAATGCTGCTAAAACAGAGGATAGCGAGGTTTCTGGAGTCCAATGATTGCAGGATCTGAGGCAGCATGGTTTTACTAGGGGCAGGTCTTGTCAAACAGTGAAAGATACGGTGAAAGAAATTAATCTAATTAATTTCTTTCACTGGGCGACCAGAGAGTTGAACTGAGGGAGGGCCTTAGATTTCAGTAAAGCTTTTGACACCATTCCACAAAGACTATTTATTTATAAATAAATTGAGCATTCTAGGAATAGACCCTAAAGTGACTGACCAGGTTAGAAATTGGTTGAGTGGGAGGCAACAAAGGGTGCAGGTAAATGGAGCTTACTCTGAGGAGACGGATGAAACCAATGGTGTGCCGCAGGGATCTGTCCTTGGTCAGATTCGGTTTTAACATTTTTATTAGTGATATTGCAGAAGTATTATCAGGTAAGGTTTGCCTCTTTGCAGATGATATTAAAATCTGCAATAGAGTAGAAACCTATGAAAGAGTAGATAACATGAGGAGGGGTCTCGCTAAGCTTGAAGAATGATCAAGAATTTGGCAACTGAGATTTAATGCTAAAAATGGGCAGGGGCTGCAAAAATCCGAGGCAGCAGTACAGTATAGGGGGTGAAGTGCTTCTTTCCACAGAAGAAGAGTGAAATCTGGGAGTAATTGTTTCTGATGATCTTAAGCTGGCTAAACAAGTAGAAATGGCAATGGCAAAAGCCAGAAGAATGCTTGAGTGAATAGGGAGAGGAATGGCCAGCAGGAAGGAAGTGAGACCTCATTTGGAGTAACTGTTTGAGTATTTGGAGTATTGTTTGCAATTCGGGAGACCACACCTTGAAAAGGATATAAACAGGGTGGAGTCTGTGCAGAAGGTGGCTACCAAAATGGTGAGTGGACTTTGTCATAAGGCATATGGGGACAGACTTAAAGATCTCAATATGTATATTTTGAGGAAAGGCGGGAGTAAGGAGATATGATGGATGTTTAAATACTTCCGTGCCAAAAATGCAGAAAAGGAGAGCCTCTTTCAATTGAAAGAAAGCTCTTCAACAAGGGGGCATAGGATGAAGGTGAAAGGTGATAAACTCAGGAGTAATATGCAGAAATATTTCTTTAAGGAAAGAGTGGTAGATGCGTGGAACAGTCTCCCAGTGGAGGTAGTAGAGACCAGGACAGTATCTGAATTCAAGAAAGCATGGGACAAGCACAGAAGATCGCTAAAGGCAAAAAAGGGGACTATAGTAGTTGGTGTGAAAGGGCAGACTGGATAGGCTATATAGTCTTTTTCTGCTATCATGTTTCTATGTTTCTAAATGCAGTAGAACACCTATTTTGAGGGGCAAAAAAACTGATCTATGGCCCCATCCCCAAGGTCTCTAATTGATGAAGCTGTGTTGGGCAAAATATTTATAGGGCCATGGCCCAAATGACTCATCCCATTCCACTACCTATTCCCTTGCAGACCTAATGCCCACAGTAAGGAGTACTCAGGTAGCGGCTACTGTTATGGGTGGCTGGGAAACCCCCTCCCCCACTGCCACATCTCATTTGGTGGTCCAATGGTAGTGCCTACAGGCTCCACATGGTGCCTAGGGGCCTTCCATTTCCAATCAGGGTCAGTGCAACTGGACGCATGTCAGGCAGTGTTGCCCTTATGCCCAGCCTGATTGGATGGGTGTATGATGGGTCAGCAGGATTAGAGGGCGCTTAAAGTGAGAGTGTACTATTTCTGGCCCCCTTTCCAGCCTCTGCCCCTGCATAGACTGAGATTTTTTAGCACAGTAACAAAAAGAAAAGCTAGTGCCATTAAAGGGACAGGCTTCAATTCCTGCTTCTGCTCTCAGAACCTTGATTCTGATGAGCTCATCCTCTCCAAAGGACCAGATTTATATATTAAAACATCCATTTAGGATCAATTGAAATTTTGTTTGTGTGAGAGTTTGATTTTAACCTTTATAGCATACTCATAAATGCATACTATGGGTACAGCTGACCACTGGTACTGATCCTTCACCTTGTCACCAGTGACACAAGAGTACGTAGCGCCTTCTTATAAAGAAATTTCACACCAGATACCAGTACGCCTTGTTGGTTGTCAGCCACTACAAGGACTCCTCATTTCCCTGCATAAGGCTCGGATGTGGCATTAGACAGCGCATCCCCACTGGATAAAAGTAGTGTTGGGCTGGAGAGCTCCAGCCCCACATCCAGTGAGTGAGCAGATGATTCTGATCATCAAGGATTCTAATGCACATGGCTGTGAGGTAAGGCAGGAGGACAAATTGATGTAGTTGCCAAAGGATCTACTCTCCTGGGTGTGGCTCCAGACCTCCTGACCGAGAAGAATAGGACAGACAGGGTTAAGGAGGGTGGTGCTAGTGCGGTGGGATCTGTTGTGTCCATGAACAAAAAAATGTTTTTAAAAAATCAACAAAAGGGAGCAGAGGATCAGGAAATGATTGGTGGACAGGAGTCTCATGGGTGGACAGCCTCTTCTGATGCAGTTCCCAGTCAACATCTCAGTGGAAGTTATGATCATGGTATGATACCTATGGAGGGCGCTCCATGATATGACCCAGTTCCAAGCAACACGTGGGGCCTTGGTTATGGGATGCCTAGATATTACAGATCCTCATTTCCAGGATTATCTTGGTCCCTAGTACAGTCCAGGCTCTTGGCCCAGCTTGGGCCCATGGTCCCATTCAGGCCCTGACCCATGGTGAGGGAGAAGTTGGGGCTGGCTTCCTCTAGTTCACCCATGTGAAAGTAATTTAAATCCTTTGCCTTTACAGACTCCTGACCATAGGGAGAGCAATATGTTTGGGGTTTCCTAGGATAACTTTGTCTCTATTAAGGGCAGCAATAGCTATCCATAAAAGCCATGTTGGGGTCATCCTCTTTCTCCATGCTTACTGCTGATAGAGACAACATATCTGCAAAAGACTGCTGGACTGGTCAAGAGACAGAGTGAGCTCATGGTAAGAAAGATAGCTGTACCACAGAGTCAGACTTCACCAGTGGCAGAGGGATCAAGCCAGTACCCTATGGTACCCCAGCCCTCCGAGGCAGGTAAAGACAGTGGCAGGCAGTACTCATGGTGAAGATAAGACTGCATACAGAAGGCACAAGACCAAAGAAAGGAGACATTCCTCTAAAATGAGCTCCACAGATAGCAGAAGTAGTCTAGTTAGTTCCATGGGGTCACAGGGATCCTCTGTGTCACGGGACATTCCTCAAGAGCAGCCCTCACCAACATATTTCAGTCCATTAAGGATAAAGATCAGGAAACACTATTACATTGATATTTCCAGGCTCTTAGATGGCAGAAAGAAGTAGGGCCAAAGTAAGAGGGGCAGAAAGCTTGAGGATAGACTATACAGGCCCCCTCACAGAGACACCTGGCCCAGATGGAGTAACCAACATTTGTTTCAAACAGTTAACATCACTCCACCCAGACCTGATGAACTGCAAAAATCAATTGTTTAAGCAGCCAGATGTAACATCACAGTGGCTTACTACAGGAAGAACATTTCTCCTTCTAAAAGGGGACATAAATAACACTCCCAACAATTATAGACCAATAAATTGTCTGCCTACAATCTATAAGCTGTTCACTGCAATAGATGCAGAAAGAATATGAGATCATATTGAGTCTAATAACATCATGGCAATGGAGCAAAAGGGCAACAAGAGAGGAGCATATGGCATCAAAGACCAGTTAATGTTGAATAAGGCCATCATGACCAGCGCTAAGAAAAACTGAAATGTCAGTATAGCATGGATAGATTATAAGAACGTTTTTGACAGCATCCCACACTCATGGATAATAACTTGCCTTGAAATATATAAGATAAAGCCTGGATTGATAGAGTACATTAAGTTCACCATGATAATGTGGCAAACCACACTCTCTTTGAAATATGAAGATGGTCAGTATATCATTTCTAGCATCAGGATCCAGTGAGGAATATTTCAGGGGATTCCCTGTCACCTTTTCTGCTTAATCCATCAACTCTTTTGGATACAGATTTAGCCTGAATCCTAAAGAAGGTAACAACCCAGAAACAACAACTCATTTATTATTTGTAGACAATCTGAAGCTCTATAGTTCTAGCAACCAACAATTAGCAAAACAACTCCATGTGGTGTAAAGCTTTTCTGATGATATCGGATGACTTTTGGCCTTCACAGATGTGCTAAGGCAACTAGCAAAAGAGAAAACATCTCCTTGCTGAAGGCTGTGACATCAAGGACCTTGAACAGGAAGGCGTATATAAGTATCTCGGAGTAGAGGAAGGAATGACACTCGAACAGAAATTACTGAGAGAAAAGATCAATAAAGAATACTACAGGAGATTAAAATCATTATTGAAAAGTGCTTTACCATCACAGAATAAGATAAAGCCATCAATCAGCTGGCTATTCCTGTACTTTCATACAGCTTTGGGATTGTGGACTGGCCTCTTAAAGATCTTGAAAAACTGGATGTGTGAATACGAAAACTCCTCCATGCCCATGAAGTGATTTACAAGAATTAGTGTATGCCAGGACTGTACATCCCTAGAGCTAAAGGAGGGCTAGGACTCATAGAGATTGATTACACCTACAGAGCTACTATCATAGGCCTCCAGACCTACTTAACTGCATTCTCGGATCCAAATAACCAAAAAGTGCTGAAATATGAGATTAAATGTCCAGAATCTGTTTCCATCATCAATCTTGGACAAGTGTTCTGATGACTAGAAGGAATGAGTGAGAATCCACAAGCATGCACAGGGAAGAAAGTAACAGAATTTGCAAAACAAGAGAAAAAACTCTTTATGGAATTAGATCAGCAAACAAGGAAAAACAAGTGTCAGATGCACAAATATAGTGGGAAATACAAAGTTTTACTCCAGGAACCCTTTGTCGATCAATAACGGACACATAAATGGACATGGAGGGGTGAACTGAAACTGAAAAATGAGAGGTTGGTAGTTGCAGCCCAGGACAGTAGCTTATGGATGAGATGGTTTGCAGCAAACATTGAAAAAACTGGCAATAGAGACATATGTCGATTCTGTAAGAAAGACATTTAAACGGTGACTCACCTCATAGCTGGCTGTGAAATTTTGATGTTAGAAAATTTCTATTCAGAAAGATATAAGAAAGTAGCACGCCTCATCCATAGGAAACTCTATAAGCTCTACAACATCACTGTGCCTGAAAAGCACTGGGATCATGACCCTAAGAGAATGAGGAGGTTATGATCATCTGGGATACTTTCATTCTGACCAATAAAACGCTGAATGCGAGGAAGCCGGATATAGTAGTTAAGGAAAAAAAAACAGAACGGCATTGATAATAGAGGTGTCAGTTCCAAGCGACTACTCTGTGAATCGTGTGAGAGGCAGAAGTTCCTGAAATATCCGGAAATGTAGTTAGAAACCAAGAAAATGTGGCAGTAAGATACAGAAATATTTTCCATCTTGTTGGGTGCCACAGGCTTGATAAAGAAGAATTTCCAAGCGTATCTTGACAAACTACCCATACATGTTACATCTTCTAAACTCCAGCAGGAGGCTCTCTTTGACACGATGCAAGTACTACGCTGAGCCTTAGCAGTAAATTTGAGAGACTGAGATCATACTCCACATGCCCAGGCTTAGAAGTGAGGTTAATGACTGTCATGGTATGCTCAGAACTAACCCATTTGGAGAAACTGTCCCAAGACACCATTAATAGGGTGCGTACATACACTCGCTTGGCTTCCATCCTTTCCAGGGCTGACCATTCAATTAAGCTGTATACGTGGAACCACTTGGATGGACTACAAAAGGGGACTGCTATGTCTGGAGAGAGATCTGCAATTGTAAGTATTCACTTCTGGGAATTTTTCTAAATCTTGGGAAAAAGGAATTCTTTAGATTAAAGCTGATTAATCTGTGAACCCAGTGTATTTGTTAAATCAGTCAGGGCCTAGTAGCAACAAAGAGCTTTCAGTTTAAATTGAAAACACAGAAGAGAACTTTCTGGTTAAATTCGGAACCCAGCAGAGAACTTCTAGTTTAAATTTCATACTCAGTCAGGGTCTAGTAGCAGCAAAGAGTTTTCAGTTTAAATTTAAAACACAGAAGAGAGCTTTCTGGTTAAATTTAGAACACAAGCAAGGGCTGTGGGACTCCCTCTGGAAATTGGTCACAGATTACCTTAGAAGCACAGGACAGGGTACTGTGTAGCAGCCAGCTCTTAATAAGTCTTTTTCCCTCCCTCCCACCCCAACACCCACCCACCCCTGGGACAGTTTTAGCTTTATAGGTGCGTAAACTTTTCAAAAGAAAGGAGGTGCCATATTCACTCTCAGGTGCAGCTGTTTGTCCTCATCAGGCATACATTAAGGACCTGAGATTAATTAAGCTTCAAGTAAACAAAGTACATTAAACATATTAGGTGTAGTTTTATTAGTATAAGTATACCTACCAACCCTTAGTAGGTAAAGAACTAAATTCCTGCTGTTCTGGAGATCACTTGTTTCCTCTTAAAGGAAAGGAGGTGCCGTATTCACTCTCAGGTGCAGCTGCTTATTCTCATCAGGCATACATTAATTAAGCTTCAGGTGAACAAAGTATATTAAACGTATTTTGTATAGTTTTATTAGTATGAGTATCCCCAGCAACCCTTAGTAAGTAAAGAACTTAAATGTCTAAACACAACCCTAAAACTAAGATGCAGCAGTCCAGCAGCAAGATGGAAGCTTTCCAGTCTTGTGCATCGAGTGTCACATGTATGATTTTCTCCCAGTTGATGAGGGATCTTACGTGTGCACTAGGTGCAAGGAGCTGTTTGCTCTCAGGGAACGAGTCCAATCTCTGGAAGCTAGAGTAGCAGACTTGAAGGACATAAGGAAGATAGAGAGGTACATGGACCAGACCACAGGGATATAGTCCTGAAGTCCCACCTCCAGTCTGGCAGCATCCCTGTTGCCATGGAGGAGAGAAGTCACGTGACAGGAGAGCATCACCCTGATGTGCCAGGAAGTGATTTTGTAGCTAGGACCTGTCCTCCAGGTGATGTACAACCCTCTTGCACTGAGGAGGTTTCTCCAGGGACATGTGCCCATGAGGTAAGGGTTAGGACAGCCGTTATAGTTGGTGATTCGATCATTAGGCATGTAGATAGCTGGGTGGCTGGTGGATGTGAGGATCGCCTGGTAACATGCCTGCCTGGTGCGAAGGTAGCGGACCTCACGCGCCACCTAGACAAGGTCTTAGATAGTGCTGGGGAGGAGTCTACTCTCTTGGTACATGTCGGTACCAATGGCATAGGAACATGTGGTAGGGAGATTCTGGAGGCTAAAATTAGGCTTTTAGGTAGGAAATTGAAATCCAGAACTTCCAGGGTAGTATTCTCCGAAATGCTTCCTGTTCCACGCGCAGGACCCAAAAGGCAGGCAGAGCTCCGGAGTCCTGCTTTTGAGAGTGTCTTTATATATAGCAGAGGTAAAGGGAGATGGTGTCCTGGTACCCCAGTTATACAGATATTCAGTATTGCTGCTTAACTTGTGTTGTATGTGATTGGAAGATCTTGCATCAAATTAGTGGATTCTATCTCCTTTCCACAGATCCATTTCCATTATTTTCTGACAGTTATGCCCTACTTGGAGTGTCTTCCACAGTTAGGAAGTTCCCTAAGCAGTCTCAGCAGCATGTGCTGAAGACTCTTTGATTAATGGTTTATTCACTAAAAGCTCTAATGGTTTGTGATCTGAATGCACTTCTATTCATTTTCCAAAGATGAAATGATAGAAACCTACAAACAAAATAACATGGTAAGTTTAGGTTTTTTTCTCTCAGAGCTTATCTCCTTTTTGTATCAGCTAATTGCAAATGACTACTGTTTTGCATTAGTACTACTCCCATTAGTACTGCTCCCATTAGTACTGCTCCCTACTAAAGCATCACACTAGTATAAGTTGCCCACCTGGATTGAGATAAGTCAGTGTCAGAGCTTCACTAATTAGAGACTTGATTCTGCTGAAACCTTCTTGAGCTAATGCCCACTATCCTGCTGTATCCTTTTGTGTTAGCACCCAAAGTGATTCCCAAAAAAATATAGGCAGATACCACTGGTCTGCAAATTTTTAAAAGTTGTTTGCTTCAGAGACAAATTCTGTCAATTCTTATGGATTTTGATGCGCTGAATTAAAAAAATAGTAATTAAAACTGCTGATATCTGTTTTGAAGATATCTAAGATTTTCCATGTATATATAGCGTGTTGATAGTAGTAGAATTTTAATCACAGATTATAAACCTAGGTCTTTTCATGTGTTTCTGATTCACATATTTATTTATTTAACATTTCTTATATGCTGCCATTCATGATATCAAGGTGGTTTACATTGAACAGGGCATTATAACTTTGAGATAACTATTTTACAGGGAACATGGGCAATGGAGGGTTAAGTGGCTTGCCCAAGACCACAAGGAGCACCTGTGGGACTAGAAACCCCAGTCCTTTCCGCCCAAGGTTGCTGCCTTCTAGTGGGATTTGAACCCCTGACCTTCTGCCCTGAAGTAACTTTCCCTAACCACTAGGCCACTCCTCCCTCCTTATATATGACCTTAATAATATGATCTCCATAGATATGACCTTAATAATATTTCATTTGCTGTCTTTGTTTAAACATTTAAGCCAAAGGGTTATTCAAATACAATTTTATTAAAAAAGTATGAAAAGAAAAGTATGAAACAGAAAAGAAGAAACACTTATGTATTCAATTATTCAATGTCTACTGGGCATTTCTTTGCTTATCTCGTGTATTCTGTAAATGGAGTATCTCTTGTCACTGTCCAGCAATACAGTTTACAGTTTTATTAAACTTGATATACCATCTATAGCAGGGCAACTAGGCGGTTTACAAAATTGAGAGAAACAAAAATTAGAAGTCAACAAGACTAACAGATGAAAATACACAAACAGAGGATGATAAGGATGATAAATAATTAAACAGAGGACACGAAAGGACATGGAGTGGGCCTTTTTTAGGAAAAATAATGAATATTTCATAAGATATTTGCATACATTTTATTATCCTCAGAACCTCATGTGTTAGGGGTACTCAAGATTTAGGACCAAGTTTTCTGAAGGAAATATTGATGCCTTTTTGAATATCTATAGTACTGTATGATTAGAAACACTCCCTAGCTCAATCTCTAAAGGACCAGAGTCTGGCATAACACTAGTCTGATCTTATATTTTTGAGTGGTAAAACTGGAGAAAACATAATTACTTGTCTGAATGTAAATGCCGAAATGCAGGGAAACATGGCCAGGAAGACACAGACCAACCAGACAATCCAGATCAGCTGGAGCTGCTAAGAAGAGACTAGAAGAAAGGTGTGAGACAAAAAAGAGAGATGGCTATCAAAGGATACCCCAAGGATCTTGACTGAGTCTTGGAAAGAAAGTGGGGAACCATGGATGGAGGGAGGAGTAGGAAGGGTGGGGGGAGTGGGATGAGCGAAGAGAAGGCAAGCAGTTTTTGAGTTTTAACCCAAAGCAGGAGAGCCAGTCAGCAATAGAATTAAGCTTAAGAAATAACCTGGGAAGAAATAGCAGGGGAGTGCGTGGGAAAGCGGAAGAGGAGTTGAATGTTGTCTGCATAGATGAAAAATGTAAAAACCAGGGATACAATGACGAAAGTTAGAGGGACTAGAAAGATGTTAAAATGAAAAGGACCAAGGGCCGAACCCTGAGGAATACCACAGTGGATGAGTTTAGGGAAGAGAACTGAGAGGACCAGGAAACCCGATAGAAGCGGTTAGTCAGGTATGAATGAAACCATCCAAGAGTGGAGCCTGAAATGCCAGTCGGATAGATCTGGGAGAGAAGAAGAGAATGGTCAACCAGGTTGAAAGCCTCAGTGAGATTGAGAGAAACAAGAAGGATCTGGTGATGAGAGTCTAGGGCCATGCAAAGGTAGTTACTGATGGCTAGAAGAGAGTGCTCTGTGGAAAGAAGGGGACGAAAACCAGTCTGAGCAGGACGAAGACCAGAAGAAGAAAGAAGAAAGTCCTGAAGTTGTTGGGCAACTAATTTCTCAATGACTTTTGAAAGGAAGGGTAAGAGAGAGATAGGCTGGTAATTAAGGGAATCAGTGGTGTAGTTGCAGGTGGTTTAAGGATAGGGAGGATGGTGGCTTGTTTCTAGGAGGAGGAGAAGATGCCTGAGGGGAAGGATAACGTGCAAGCCATCCGGGCCTGATTTTTCCTCCAGCTCCGTCCCCCCCCCCCCCCCCCGTACGTCCTGAGCATCAGGACGGGGAGAGCTGGCGGGAGATGGGAAAGGGCAGGATCAGGAAGGGGGCGGGCCAATCCAGCAGGGCGTACAGGCCCAATTTAGGTCATGGCCTGTACTTTGCTGGGCCTGTGGGGACGTGCTGCTTATGCCAACTCAAAGGTGGAATAAGCAACGAAAACCCAATGATCGGGCCCGGGATCCCCCCCCCCAGGGCTGGGGCCAGGTGCGGGTGGGTTCCCGATACCTGATTCAGGCCAGTCTTTGGTTGGGCAGTGGAGAAAAAGGGGGGCCGGAGCTGCGGGAGTGGGGGTGCCTGCATGGAAGACGTCCCTGCAGGCAGCAGGGGTATGCCAGGCCATCCTCGGGCCCGAGTCTGACCACACAGGAACGTTTTGTTCCTGTGGTCCAGAATCGGGTCCAAACGGGCCCATCTTGCCCGGGGCCATTCGGACGGCCCAGAAGTGCCCCTCTCTGAATCAGGCTCTTAGTCTTGGAAATTTCTCGCTGAGATACTTGAAAGCTAGTTTTGTTTTGTCCATGGCGTCGACAAAATTTTTCATTAGACCCAGCTTAATGTATAAGGGTGGTAACAAAATCTTCCTTTATTCAACAAGTGGTGAATGTTGCACACTTTTCTTTCCAGGCTCCAATGTCTGTCGGAGTGGCCAATCTCTCTTGATGTAGTGGGAATCTTTCGCACGACTATCCCATTCACAGAGAAAACAGCAGTACTTTGTGTATTCCGTCTGCAGACCAAGCAACAGAGCAATGACTTTCAAATCACCACAAAGTTGCCACTGATGTTGATCATAGCTTATGCATCTCAACAGCTGTTTTATATTGTCCTAGGTTCCTTCATATGGACTGTGTGACCAACTGGAATCAATGGCCATTCTGCAGCAAAACAACTTTAAGACTCATCTTCAAGCAATCGATGAACAATCTCTACTCATCTGGATGATGAATGATGCTGAGGGCTGCTGTCAGACCATTGATGTTGTTGCAGGCTGCAAGATCACCTTCTTGAAGAAGAATGTAAGAAAATCCTTTTGATGTTCACAGAACATGGAAATTCAAACATCACTGGACAGGAGATTCCACTGCTGCAGTCTGGAGCCCAATAGCTCTGCCTTCTTCTTAGGTAGTTCCAAATCCCTGACAAGGTCATTCAGTGTTATGAGGTGAGGTTCAGAGGAGGAGGATAGGAGAAAACCTGGGTCATGTGGTATTGATGGTTCGGATCCAGAAGTTTCATCCCCTTCTTCCTCATCTGACTCAAGTGAGAATAGTTCTGGGGCATCAAGAACCATGGGGTATTGGGCATATAGCTGATGGAATGTTTGGATACTGCACAGTCCACTTTTTCTTCTTTGACAAACCTTTCCCAACAGGAGGCACCATGCAGAAGTAACAATTGCTGATATGATCTGTCGGCTCTCTCCAAATCATTTGTACTGCAAAAGGCATGGATTTCCTTTTTCTATTCACCACTGATGAAGATTTGCTGCACAAATGTTGCAGCGTATGTGTTGGGCCCAGCTGTTGTCCTGATCTCCAATTTTGCAGCCAAAGTAAAGGTGGTAGGCTTTCTTAATCAAAGCAATTATACTGCGTTTTTGTGATGCAAAAGTCACTTCACCACAAACATAGCAGAAGTGATCTGCATTGTTCAGTTACAAGGCATCTCTCACTTTCCTAAAATCAAACCCTGAGAAGACTGGTCTACAGCCAAAATACTACTGACACGTCATGTTCATTAAAGAAATGTTGGACAATTAGTTCTACGGAATGATGTAATTAAGCTGAGTTAGGATTGCATCATCTGTGACTTTTAAGAATAACATGATGCAATTCATATCATGTATGACGCAATGACACCTTCAAATTGCATCATTCATTAATTGTTTTGACTGAAAAGCAAGTACTGTCCAAACGAAAACAGATTTATCACAAGTCCAGTTGAAGGTGTGAATGTATTTTAGTAATTTGTGGTTTAAATTGAGATCCCTTCTCATTATAACTCGCATATCCTTAGCACTTCCAAAGTCAAGGCTGTATGTACTGACCCAGTAATGTAAATTGAAAACTTGTGCCAATAAACAATTTTAAGCATCATTTTCATTCTCAGCGAACCAGACTTAGTAAAGTGTGACTGAATTTTTTCGGAAGCATTTTTACTGTGGAACAATTTAATTAGCCATTCCAGTGAGGCTCTCTTGAAGTCCTGTGGCCTTTGCATTTGCTTAGTGACTTTTACTTCATCTGGTCACAAGATGTGCAATATAAGGTAGTGTACTTCTGTTTTCCTCAGCTGTATTTTTTTCATCATTCAGTGTAATGTTCTTTGACAGCTGGCAAAGAGTTGTTGCAGTTTGGCATCATGATCTGTTATGGGGTTCTCCTTATTCTCTCTCTCTCTCTGATGGCAAGACTTTCACCCATCTCAGTCTTAATGTCCAGTGACTCTTCTAATGCCTGGCTAAGTTTGAGCTTGAAAATTTCTGTAGCCTGACTGATTCTCACAGACATTCTCAATCAGCAATACCTGTTGAATGGTATGCTGAAAGTAGTCAGGTGGCTGGATTGGTTGTCTAGTTCCACATACCAAAACCATTTTAACATCAGAATCAGAGCACACATGTTTTAGGTCTGGCAACACATCTTCAGTGGTTGACTAAAGGTAGTGTTTTCTTTTGAAAGCTGTGTTGAAAGGTTCTGAACTTATACAGATTCTCAGTTTTCCGGATATCTGTCTCACCAGTACTAGGCTACTGATGCAACCAGTGCTTATTTCAGCTGATATGATGATGTTATTTTTCTGAGGTTTGTCAATTCCTTCTTTAGTAGTTTCATTACATCTAACAGAATACTGATTGCACCTGGGAGACAAAGATATTACTGGCCGGTCCTATTCATCTCTAATCAGATGAAGTTTGTGGTATTGTACTCTGATTCATTCCATGGCCTGTGCAGCCCAGCTACCCAATGGTAGGTGGATGTCTTGCTTGTCAATTGCTATAAATTCTACTCAGTAATGTTTCTCAATACATGATTTCCCTATAGACAGGCAACAGTTCCAGCATAGCTTATAGTTGTCTGGTTGTACATTATCAGAATCTTATGACATTTTTTGTGGGTGATGCTGTCACTCAAAAAGTTCATTGGAATGACATTGTATGTGGCATCATCAATTTTCGGCCCTAGGCCTTCTTCAGGGGTTTAAGGACAGACATTAAGTTCTGCACATGTATTTATTAATGCATACCCTTTCAATACATTAAGTTAAACTTGATCGCTCTCTAGTTACTCATTTCTTGTTTTTTCCTTTTAGTGCATTCATTTTTGCGTCTTCTATAAGATATCTTTTACACATTAGACTGCCCCCTTTTTTACACACTAATCCTACAGATACTCTTCGGTATTTCACTATGGCGTTTTTATGGAAATGCCCCATATTTTATATGTAGTGTTTTCAGCTGATTACAACACAGTGTGTTTATTAACAATAGTTAAATCGGCACCCTTTTATTTTGATTTTGATCGCAGTGCCTCACGTTTGAGCCTTGTAATGGTCTTAGATGATTGTAGCACTGGTTGTATGTTCTTGGAATAATTTCAATGTTTTTATCTATCCACTCACTCACTACAGCTTTATGTGCCATTGTATTCATTGTTTCTTATATGCAGTTTATATTATCTGCTGGAACATTATTAGGCATTTATACTCAAAATACTCCTTTTATATTTACTTTATACTTTCTTGCTGGTACATCATAAGGCAATTATATTTATATTTTTATGACTATTTATTGCATTATAGCATGCCATTTTGTCTTTTCACTGTTTTTATCTGTCTTACAAATTTTATTTTGATGATGTTATTAATTATGTTTTTGTGGTTTAGTTTATATTTATTATTTTTATGACAATGTTTAATTCTTATACATGATATGTACATAGTTACATTTATTCTATTTCCTAATCAATTATTCTTATACACATATGTATATAGTATGGTATGCTTATTCTGTTCCTATCTCCTGGAACAAGCAGGAATAAGTCCTCACATATGGGTACGTCGGTACCGACGGAGCCTGCGCGGGAATGCTCCCCAGCTTCCCAGAATGAAAGCTTTTGGGGCATCCCACAGCGCATGCGCGCTGCCTTCCTGCCTTTCCTACCAACTCTCCTCAGTTCTTCTTTTCCGCGGAGCCAGCAGGTCGTGTTCCTGTCACCGCTGAAGAAGTTCTTTATTTTAATTTATTTCTTTGGTCGCGTGTCTGCCTTCCCCGACGCCGGACCGGTACCACCGGTCTTTTCTTTTCTTTTCTTTAAAAAAAAAAAATATATATATACTTTCCCTCACTTAGTGTATTTCTTTTCTTAGGCCTACAGGCCCACAAGAAATTTTCCTCCATGGATAAACCAGCCTCTGGTTTCAAAAAATGCACTAAGTGTAGCGGTACAATTTCTGTTACAGACACCCATGAATGGTGTCTTAAATGTTTGGGGCCTGAACACTCCATTCCGGATTGCCAAGCCTGCTCCCTAATGTCTAAACGAGGGTTACAGAACCGGCAGCCAAGCTCCATGTGCTGTTTCCCACGGATGCACCGGCGGTGGCATCGACATCTTCCAGGTCTTCCTCTCCTGATGGGTCTCAGGTAACCAAACATACTTTTAGCAGGTCCTCGAAGGGCAAATCTCCCTCTAAGCATCGAGATGCCTCCGGGCTTGCCCTTGAGGATCCTGTCCCAGCCAAACAACCCCGACAGGAAGCTCTGGCTTCCAAAGCTCCTCCTATGGGGTTACAGGTTGACATCGATGGCACGGCCTCGACCGATCACCTGTTAGACTGCTCTGGGGTACCGGCACAATCTCCCGGTACCGACATCCAGGCAGTCGTGGCGTCCATGGATCACACTGTGCAATCCATGCAGCAGGCTATACTGGCTTTCATCAAGGCTGCGACGCCGTCGGTACCACAACAAGCTCCGTTGTCGGTACCGATGCCGGTACCGGTACCAACTTCGATGCCGGTACCGGCTGCATCGACATCGGCCAGGATACCGATTCCGGCCCCCTGTCCTGGGCTCTTTCTCGGTACCGACCCGATACTGGGGACACCTGATGTCGGTACCGATCGATACGCCTATCGATCTTTGGAATCGAGCAAACGATACTTCGATTCTTCTGATGATTCTGATTCATCGGATATGTCCCCTGAAGTATCTGTTACTCTTCCTGAGGAGCCTTCTTCTCCAAAAAGGAGAATGTCTCCTTCAGAGGATTTGTCCTTTCAAGACTTCATAATAGAAGTAGCTAAAGGACTATCTATTTCAGTAACCTCTGAAAAAGAACCTAGAGCAAAAAAATTAGATATTTTGGGATACGCTAAGGTTCCTAGAGAGGCAGTCACCTTACCAATTCATGAAATTCTTCAAGAACATTTGATTGAATTGTGGGAGACTCCTCTCACCCTTTCTCCTCATTCTCGTAGATTGGACACTATGTATCGTGTCCCTCCTTCTCCTGGATTTCAAAAAACTCAGCTTCCCCACCACTCCATTGTGGTGCAGTCAGCTATGAAGAGGATAAAGAGTACCATTTTGGAAGGAAAATCTTCCAAGCTAGCATGCTTTATCTTTATCTTTATTAAAACACTTGATAGACCACTATGGCCAAAGCATTAAGCGGTGTACAATAAAACAAAATAAAAGTCCACACTGCAGAGTAAGGAAAAGAACGCCATAAAATAACAGGAAAGCAAAAAGTCAAAAAAGGACATAAAAGGTAGACATGAAAGAGATCTAAAACGGAAGGCAGTACAGGTTAAAACTATTAAAATTATTTTGAAGACCAAACACATACTTTAAACAGAGACCAAACAGACAGATAAAATGACAAGGACAACATATCTTAGGAATGGGAGTCAGAGGGAAGGTCAAAGGCTTGTTGAAACAGGTGAGTTTTGAGTAGTGATTTGAAGTGCGGATAGGAAGATTCTAGACGGAGGGTAGATGGCAAAGTGTTCCAAAGAAGAGGACCCAAAAAGAAAAAGGCCGAGTGTCGGGTCTGTTCTAGGTGCGCTCGTGAAGGAGCAGGCAGAGCTAGACGGTTGGCGTGAAGGGAACGAAGCTTATTGCCAGAATCAATTCATACAGCCTTTATATGGGTATGTTTCTAAAGGAGGTTGCAGAAAAGCTGCACAACTTTCTCCCTTTTATTCCAGAGGACAAAAGGGATGAGTTCCTTCTTTGGCTTAAGCATACTCAAGACATTTCAAAGTTTTCCAACAGGGCAGCCTTTGATTCTTTTGAAGGTGCCAGCAGAGCCTCAGGCATTGCCATAGCTGCTCGTAGAATTGCTTGGCTCCAGGCTTCTGATCTAGAACCCTGGGTTCAAGATGGGTTAGGAAATCTGCCCTGTACAGGTGAAAATCTATTTGGCAAAGAGTGGCAAATTAAAGCCACTCAAATGGATGCAGAAAATGCTGCTCTGGATAGACTTTCTAAGTCTACCTCCACTCCAGCCAAGAAGAAATCTTTTAAAAAGTCTTTTTACAAGAAGGGCAGATTTCCTTCCACTTCTGGTCAACAATCTTCTGCAGGTCGCTTTGCTACTAAGCGTCAGCAACCTAAACAGGCTAGGCCTAAACCTGCAGGGGCTGCTGCAACCCAGCAGTCCCAAGCCCCTCAGGGTTTTTGACTTGATACTAGAGAACCTAACCTTTCTGGCTCTACAACAGCCAGAACCCCTGACCATTCCAGGAAGGTTAGCTCATTTTGCTCCCAGATGGGAGCAAATCACATCAGAGCAGTGGACCCTTTCCATCATCAGAGAGGGCTACAAACTTCATTTCTCAGACCTTCCTCCCTACACCATGGTGAGACATTTCAATTCTCCCACATCTCTCCTCGACCTTCTGGATCAGGAGGTAACCACCCTTCTGGCCCAGAGGGCCATAGAAGAAGTTCCTCTTCTTCAACAGGGGTCAGGGTTTTACTCCCCCTACTTTCTCATTCCAAAGAAAACAGGGGGATACAGACCCATTCTAGATCTCAGAGAATTGAACAAGTTTCTATGCAAGGAGAAGTTCAAGATGCTTTCTTTAGGCACTCTCCTTCCATACCTACAGAGTCAGGATTGGCTTTGTTCTTTAGATCTCAGGGATGCGTACACTCATATACTCATCCATCCATCCCACAGAAAATTCCTACGTTTTCTGTTCCAGGGAAAACATTACCAATACAGAGTGCTTCCTTTCGGTCTAGCCTCTGCTCCAAGAGTGTTCACCAAATGCATGGCAATAGTTGCTGCATTTCTACGCACTATGGGAATATTTGTCTTCCCCTACCTGGACGACTGGCTCATCCCGAGCTCCATCTCAGTCAGAAGCCCAAATTTCCCTGAACCGCACCAGGCGCATTCTGCAGTATCTGGGACTTGGAGTAAACCTCCCAAAGTCTCAGCTCACCCCTACTCAGTCCCTAGAATTCATAGGGGCCTGGTTAGACACCACTACTGCAACAGCCTATCTCCCCCAGGCTCGTTGCCAACGTCTAGTGCAGTTAGCCTCCCAGATTCAGTCAAAGAGCCACTTAACTGCCTGGGAGATGCTACAGCTACTAGGCCACATGGCTTCCACAGTACATGTGGTGCCCTATGCTCGCCTACACATGAGAGCAGCTCAATGGACTTTGTCCACCCAGTGGACTCAAGCTTCAGGAGCTCTCTCAGACCAAATACCAAACTCCAAACGTCTCTTTTGGTCTCTCCAATGGTGGATGTGCACTTAAAATCTGTTGCTGGGGTCCCCCTTCCAACCTTTGTTGCCCCAAGCACTCCTCACAACAGATGCCTCCCAAACAGGTTGGGGAGCTCATCTACAGGACCTCTCCACCCAAGGCACTTGGTCCCCACAGGAGACCTCTCTTCATATCAACCTCTTGGAACTTCGAGCAGTGTTCTTAGCTCTCAAGGTCTTTCGTACCCTCCTCAGCCACCAGACAGTCCTCATTCAAACGGACAATCAGGTAGCCATGTTTTACATAAACAAGCAAGGAGGAACTGGCTCTCTGTCGCTTTGCAACGAAGCTCTAAGATTATGGGCCTTCGCCAGAGAGCATCAAATCCATCTCCTGGCAGTATACCTCCCAGGAATTCAAAACTCTTGGGCAGACAGACTCAGTCGAGTTCTGCTTCCACACGAATGGTCCCTGCACATGGATCAGGTACTCAGAATCTTCCAGGAATGGGGAACCCCGGACATAGACCTATTTGCAAGTCCGTGGAATGCCAAACTTCCCCGGTTCTGTTCCAGAATTCTGTGTCAGGGAGATCAGGCCAAGGATGCCTTCCTCCTCCATTGGGGTCAGGACTTCCTATATGCCTTTCCACCCATTCCTTTGATTCCCAAGACTCTGTTCAAACTTCAGAGGGATCGAGGATCTATGATCCTCATAGCTCCACGCTGGCCACGCCAAGTGTGGTACCCTCTACTTCTGCATCTCTCCCAAGCCCCCTCCCTGGACTTGGGGGCTGCTCCAGACCTTCTGTCTCAGGAGGAGGGGACTTTGTGGCATCCAAACCCCAAGTCCCTTCACCTCAGAGCTTGGTTACTGAAGGCCTAGACCTTCAAGACTTCAATCTTTCGCAGCAGGTGAAGGATATCCTCCATGCTTCCAGGAAACCTTCCACTAGGCATTCCTATGCTTTTAAATGGAAAAGATTTTCCATTTGGTGTGCTCAACAGGGTCTTGACCCATGGGCACTTCCTGTGAATTCTCTATTAGAATATCTCCTGCATCTTTCCAATGTAGGCCTTAAGACGAATTCAGTAAGGGTCCATTTAAGTGCTATTGCAGCATCCCTTAAGCCTATCAATGGACAACCTGTTTCCTCTCATCCCCTTATTGCAAGATTTATGAGAGGCCTAACTTTAACTAAACCTCCCATTCGACCTCCTCCGGTGGCATGGGACTTAAATTTGGTTCTTGGTCAGCTTATGAAGCCACCTTTTGAACCCTTAGCCACTACCTCCTTGAAATTTCTTTCCTGGAAGGTTATTTTCCTTATCGCAATCACTTCTGCTCACCGCATTAGTGAACTGCAGGCCTTAGTGGCTAATCCACCTTATACAAGGTTCCATCATGATAAGGTAGTCCTTAGGACAAATCCTCACTTTATGCCTAAAGTGGTCTCACCTTTTCATCTTAATCAAGAGGTATATTTGCCTGTCTTTTTTCCAGCTCCTCATGCATCCACTGCAGAGACGAACCTTCATACTCTTGATTGTAAAAGAGCTCTGGCTTTTTATTTACACAGGACACAGCAACATAGAAAGTCTTCCCAGCTTTTTGTTGCTTTTGATCCTTCTCATTTAGGACTTCCAGTCTCTAAAAGAACACTGTCCAATTGGATTGCTCAGTGTATTTCTTTTGCTTACCAGAGTAAGAACCTTTCTCTGGAGGGCCATGTCACAGCTCACAATGTGAGGGCCATGGCCACCTCTATGGCTCATCTTCATTCTGTGTCCATCGACCAGATCTGTCGAGCAGCCACCTGGGCCTCGGTTCATACCTTCACAGCCCATTACTGTTTGGACAAGGACTCCCGCCGGGATGCCTTGTTTGGTCAGGCTGTCCTCAGACACCTGTTCCATTCTTAAACAACTCCTGCCCTCCTTCCCTGAATGGATGCCTGAGATCCATAGGAAGACGAGGAACCCTTCAGGGTCTCATACCCTTGGGGATCTCCCAGGCATCTTAGCTAGGGAATCCCCATATGTGAGGACTTGTTCCTGCTTGTTCCTGGAGATAGCACAGTTACTTACCTGTAACAGGTGATCTCTGGGAACAGCAGGAATTAGTCCTCACAACCCTCCCACCTCCCCTAGGAGTTGTATCTCTCTTTCTCTTTCCTTTCCTCTCTCTCTCTATTGTCTCAGCTTTAAACTTGAACTGAGGAGAGTTGGTAGGAAAGGCGGGAAGGCAGCGCGCATGCACTGTGGGATGCCCCAAAAGCTTTCATTCTGGGAAGCTGGGGAGCATTCCCCGCGCAGGCTCCGTCGGTACCGACGTACCCATATGTGAGGACTAATTCCTGCTGTTCCCAGAGATCACCTGTTACAGGTAAGTAACTGTGCTTTATTTACCATAGATTGGGAAGAGTGGTTCAGTCCACCCCTTAGACGTTTATTTTTGTCTTCTTTGGTAATGAATTATACTTTTTAAATTTTTTATGTATTTTATTTTTAATTCATTTGTATTATTCATATTCATATTTTAATTTTATGTTTGTCTCTCCTTAGACCCGTGAAGAAGGCCTGTGGCCGAAACTTGTTTAGTTGGGTCTACAATAAAGCATTTTGGATATCTTCTTGTGTCTGGCCGTGGTTTTTGTCCTCCGCTACTTTTTTAAACTTTGTTCTTTTTATTAATAATTTCAAAGCAAAAACAAGGAATTTTACATTATGAAGAAAATACAGAAAATAACATAGTCCACATCCAGAGGAGCGGCCATTACCAAAAGGAAAAAAAATAAAGCACAAAATACACAATGTAAATTAGAAATCAGGCTGAGAAGGAGGCAATGCCCAAAAAACATTATCCCAAAACTCTAATTATTTGCTTTACTGAAATAACACTTATTATACATACTACGTCAAAGGAACCTGATTTATAATAAATGATTCTAAGGATGAAGTCTCGGAGAAAACATACTTGGTGCCGCCTAATGTAACCACACATTTACAAGGAAATTTAAGGAAAAAGGATGCACCAAGAGCTAAGACGCGATGCTTTAAAGACAAAAAAGCCCTCTGCTTAAGCTGCGTTTGCCTAGAGACATCAGGACAAATATTTACCTTCCCCCCACAAAATTCAGCATTCTTATTTGCAAAAAACAAACGCATAACAGACTTTTTATCAGCCTCAGAAACGAAAGATACAAGAAGAGTAGCACGAGAGAAAATTATATCATGAGAAGATTCTATAAACTCAGAAACGTCCAATGAATCTAATAAAGTTTTGGGAGCAACTCCTGGGGAAACACCACCAAGGGGTGCCCCAGTCACAGGCAAATAATAAAGCTTATTGATAACCGGTTTAACTTTAGCATCATACCCCAAAACTTCAATTAAATATTTATCAACCAATATCTGAGGAGATAGTAAACTGGTATAAGGAAAATTTAAACATCTAATATTCGTTGCCCTTAAAGAATTTTCCAATAATTCCTGCTGGGTATGCAAGGTAATGCTATCCTTAATAAAAGACAGAGAGGATTTTTGTAAAGTAACACATTGATTTTCCAATTTCTGACATTTAGTGTCCAAGACTGCTATTTGAGAATCATGCTGAGCCATCTCAGCTACTGAGCCTTTTGAAAATTCAGAGAACTGAGAAGCCACATAAGCTAGTGAGGTAATAGAAGCCTCTATTCGTGAGAGGACAGACCACACATCAGCCAGCAAAACCTTTTGAGTATCCACAGTACCAGGTATACCCTCCGAATGCACCTTGACACTACCACAGGATCACAGTCACCCTCCGACAGAACAAAAGGAGATACGACATCCCCATTCCGTGCTTGTTCCTCCACCATAGGAGAAGATGTCACTGGATCGATGCAATCCAATTCAGTAAGCAGGGCAGAGTTTGAAAACCCCACAGAGGAACCATCTAAGTGGGGAGAAGACTTGGAGGAAACAATAGAATCCCCTTCTACTGCATTCACAGATACAACATGCTTATCCATGGGTCCAATGGTTTTAACAACTTTAGAGGGATTCACGGTACTTACATTATGATGACATTTTCTACGTTTGCCCATACCAAGGATACCACCTCTAGATCACCTCGAGCGCCGAAGGAGCGCATAAGGAGCATACCATGCCCCTTTAAATCACGCCCCTTCAAAGCGCGACTGCTACTGCGTGACCGCGGAGCAGAACAGCTCTTAAGCCCTGGAGATGACGTCGGGGCAAGGCGCCGCGTGGATGCAAACCCTACAGGTGCCTGGAGAGACCACTCAACACGCGGAGCACAGATCGGGCAGGACTCCTTCTCACACACTCCCGACTGCAACAGGAACCGCTCCTTCTTTTAAGCCCTGGAGATGACATCGGGGCAAGGCGCCGCGTGGATGCAAGTTAAAACCCTCGGCCCAGTGTGCAGCGGGAGCCAAGAGAGCAAATAGAATGCTAGGTATCATAAGGAAAGGAATGGAAAATAAAACAAAAGATATTATAATGCCTCTATATCGTTCCATGGTGAGACCGCACCTTGAATATTGTGTGCAATTCTGGTCGCCGTATCTTAAAATGGATATAGCGTTATTAGAAAAGGTTCAGAGAAGAGCCACCAAAATGGTAAAGGGGATGGAAGGATACTCCTATGAAGAAAGGCTAAAAAGGTTAGGGCTCTTTAACCTGGAAAAGAGACGGCTGAGGGGAGATATGATAGACGTCTATAAATTAATGAACAGAGTGGAACGGGTAAACGTAGATCGATTGTTTACGTTATCAGAATATAGAAAGACTAGGGGACATGCAATGAAGCTACAGGGTAAACTATTTAAGACAAATAAAAGAAAATATTTTTTCACTCGATGTGTAATCAAACTCTGGAATTTGTTACCAGAGGATGTAGTAAAGGCTGTTAGTATAACTGTGTTTAAAAAAGGTTTGGACAAGTTCCTGGAGGAAAGGTCCATAAAACATTATTAAGAAGGGACCCAGGATATCAATGCTTGACCCAGTACAAGCATTGCGGAACCTGTGTCTTTTGGGGAAACTGCTAGGTATGTATGACCTAGATTGGCCACTGTTGGAAACATGATACTGGGCTTGATGGACCTTGGTCTGACCCAGTATGGCATATCTTATGTTCTTATGTTCCCTACAGGTGCCTGGAGAGACCACTCAACACGCGGAGCACAGATCGGGCAGGACTCCTTCTCACACACTCCTCGTCCTCCGCTACTTTCTATTGAATTATTCTGTGGAAGACCTCCTTCTCCTGTGTTTTGGCATCATCAATTTTATCATTATTCACTCTAGCATTGTCGCTGCAAAACTGGCTGAACTGTAATGTGTGTATTTCCTGATGTTGTGGTTTTGTCAATTATACACACAAGATTTCCTCTTCCTCTCCACTGTCATTATGTAGATTGCAGTGCACTGATTTCTGAAATGATTCTTCTTACCGCAATCCATTCATTCTTTCCTATAGACTGGACATTTTTCTTTTCTTTGTTTTTGTAGTTGCACATAGTGCTTGGTTGCCTTTGCTAATGGCCTGCTCTGTTAATGCTTCCTGGCATCTGGAACTGTTCTGGACCTGCATTTGTTCTGTGGCACTTATCTAAGGTGATACCTATTTCTCGCAGTGATGGCTACTGCAAAAGTTCAATGTGCCACATATAAGCCTATTCTGAAAGAGGACTGCATGTGGCTGCTATGCTTTATAGTACTGTAATGTAAATGTTTATGCTTTCTTCTTGGCCACAAATGAACAACCGATTTCTCTCTGCTATCTCATTTTTTGTGCATCATAATGATTTCCAGATGCTTTTAATTCAAATCTTTTTTTTCATCATTAGAGCAAATGTATAATATGATAGTAGTATCCACCTAGGTGAATTGATGTTTTTCTATACTTATATCTATTGAAAACCTTCAAGCTAATATTCAGATGAAGTTATATGTTGACTGGAAACTGGTGAACATATAACTTAACTACAGGGACGGCCCAAGGCGGAAGTCGTCGCCACCCCCTGCTGCCTCCAGCATTCCCCCTCCCACTGCCGCTGCCACCCCCTGAATTCATCTTCTCATTTTGTGACAGTGGCGGCAGGACCCTGACTCCATTTTGAGCCACCGCTGCTTTCAAAACGGAATCGGGCTGCATCTGCAAGATAAGAGATATGGATTCGGGGCTTTCAAAACTGAGTTGGCACCTACCAGGGCCAACCCTGCTTATCTATCCTTGTATTTTTAAACATTATTAACATTTATAAAATACACATGTTTTGGCTGTCTTAAGCTAGATGCCCAGTTATAAAATTGCCCTTCACATGGATACCCTCTACACTACTTCAGCTAATCAAAAAAAACACCCAATGATTGGCACAGAAGAGCCTCAATGAACAATACTCTCCTATTCCCGCCTGAATACCGAAAGACGAAACAACACATTAATAACAGAGCATTTGAGTATCTTGCTCCAATGCTCTAGAACTGTTTACCAGAGGGATTCAGAAATATCACTCACCTCTCCACTTTTCGCACACAACTTAAAACCACCTTATTCATAGAACACTTTGGACAAAGAGACACAACTCTTAACCATTGACCCAACTTAATCCAGTTTAGCGTGAATTAGCCTCACACCCCACGATAACCCACTACACAGAAAACCCCACGATCACCCACTACACAGAACCACCCCCTCCGTAAAAATACATAAAATTGAGAACTTGTTTCCCTATATCCAGATAATTTGTAAATAGTTAACTGTTATATTAATCATGTATATATCTCTGATTGCTTATTATTCACATTTATTTATTTAGTATTTCTTTTATACCGCGCTATTGACATCAGTGCGGTTTACATCAAAACATAACATATGCATTTCAGGGTCACTGAGATGCATTTACATTTGAACAGGGATTGGAACTTGGATAACAGGGTAAATTAACAAGAGTTATACAATAAGTATCTACATTATATACATTATGAGGGTAATTTCTTGTCGGGACTAAGCCGGGAAGTATGTGGTGAATAGGTGGAGTGGAGGAGTGGCCTAGTGGTTGGGGCAAGGTACTTCAGGCCGTAAGGTTGGGGGTTCAAATCCCACTAGAGGACAGCAACCTTGGGCCGGAAGGACTGAGGTTTCTAGTCCCACATGTGCTCCTTGTGGTCTTGGGCAAGCCACTTAACCCTCCATAGCCCATGTTCCCTGTAAAATAGTTATCTCCAAGTTATAATGCCCTGTTCAATGTAATTTCAGTTTGTTCAATGTAAACCACACTGATGCAGAATAGCACGGTATATAAGAGAATGTAAATAAATAGGTGATGTTTTAGGGCCTTTCTAAGTTGGGTTAGGTCTGTAATAGCTCTGATGTCGGGGGGGGGGGGGGAGGGAGTTCCAGGCTTTCGGGGCATAGAAGCAGAAGGCTCTGTTGGTTGTTGACTTTTTGCATCTTGTTGATTCTTTCGGGACTGTTAAAGTGTTTACTGCTACGGATCTTCTACTTCTAATAGGAGCTGAGGTATGTAACAATTCGGTGATGGTTATGGGGGACTGATTGTTTAGGGCTTTGAAGGTCATGATGATATTCTTATATAGGGTTCTAGCTTGGAGAGGTAACCAGTGGAGCCTTTTCAGGATTGGTGTGATGTGGTCGGTCTTCGATATTCCTTCTAGCACCCTGGCTGCTGTGTTCATTGCCAGTTGAAGAGGGTTTAGAGTTGCTTGTGGGAGACCGTATAGGATTGCGTTTGCAAAGTCGATGTGGGGCATCACCAAAGCTTGGTAGATTGTTCGGAAGTCTGTATACTCAAGCAGTAGTCGTAAGTGACGAAGAGTCCTTATCTTGTGGTAGATTGATTTTGTTGTGTTTTTTATATGTGCCTTCATGTCCATTTTATGGTCGAGGGTGATGCCTAGGTATCTGATGGTAGATTTGGCTGTTAGTTCTGTGCCATTTACCTTTAGCGTGGGTGGGGGTGCGAAGTCCTGGTTCTTCGTTATGAACATTACATCAGTCTTGCTGTGGTTGATTCTCAAGTTCTTTGTGAGGAGCCATTCCGCAACTGCATTGAAGCAGTTCATCAGCGGGGTAAAATCAGGTTGGTCTGTCATGAAAGGCATATAAAGGAGAATATCATCAGCATATGCTAAGCAGGATACATTGAAGGAGCGAATTAGGTCACAAATGGGTTGAATGTAAATATTAAACAATAGTGCAGATAGTGAAGATCCTTGAGGTACTCCTTGGTGCTGTAGAAATGGGACAGATGTTATGGTTCCAAGTCTAATTTGTTGCCATCTGTCGGAAAGGTAGGATTTACACCAGCTCAGTGCTGAGCCTTGGATACCTTTTTCTTCAAGGCGTTCAATAAGGATCTGGTGACTCACAGAGTCAAATGCAGCTGAGATGTCCATGAATATGAGGACAAAGCCTTGTCTGGTGTTGTCTATGCCGGTAATTATGGTGTTGAAGAGGGTGACAAGTAGAGTCTCCACACTGTGTGCTTCCCTGAAACCATGTTGAGAAGGGTCCAGGGGGGCTTCAGTGTCGATGTGTTGCTGAATTTGGTGTTGCACTACCTTTTCAATTATTTTGGCTAGTAGGGGGATGCTGGATATTGGTCTGTATGATTTGACCTTTAGCGGATCCAGTTTATTGTTCTTCAGCAATGGTCTGATGGAGGTATGTTTTAGACTTTGTGGGAATGTTCCTTTTGCAAACGATTGTTCCAGGATTTTATTTAAGGAGGGGCTTAGTTCGCTGTGGAGCTCTCTAATCCAAGATGCTGGGCAAGGATCATTTGGTGCAGTGGTAGCATTGATGGAGGTGATGATGTTTTCAATCTCTTTGGGTGACAATGTGTTGAATTTGGTTAGTGGGGATGGATGCGGCGTTTTGGGTGGTTGGGAAAGTCTAGCTGGATTGGAGGATTTGGCCGTCTGTATCATTTTAGATTTTATGTAATTAGCATAGTCCTGGGGTTGGATTGCTTGCGTTTGTTCTGGGGTTGGTTCTCGTGCTAGCATCTTTACTATGTTGAATAAGTCATGGTGCTTGCTTATTGATCGCATCAGGAGGTCTGTGTGGAACTGCTTTCTTCTCTCCGCTATTTCTTGGCGATGCTTCTCTAAGTGTGAGCAGTATATTGTGTGTGCTTCGATGGAGCGGGACCAATGCCAACGTTGCTCGAGTTTTCTTAGATGGAGAAGTGATGAGCGCAATTCGTTCGAGTACCATGCTACATTTGTACGGTTCTTGGTTCTTCTGTTTGTGTCGGGGAGTTGTGAGCTAGTTCTGAAGGTGTCATTCCAGGTGTTGATCAGATTGTCGAGATCGGAGTCTGAGGAGCTTAGGTGAGGAAGGACTTTCTTTAGTATCTCATCTTTGTTGAAGGAGCGAAATCTCACTGGTGGCTTGGGAGGGATTGAGTTGGTGTTTTGATTGTTAGGATAGGTGGGTAATTGGAATCTGATCAAGCTGTGGTCAGACCAAGGTACTGGTGTTATAGTTATTGCGAATTCGTAGTTTGCTTTCATGATGGATCGAGGGGCGAATATTAGGTCCAGAGTATTTCCCTTCACATGTGTTGGTGCTCTGACTATTTGACTGAGTCCGAGGTCAGCAAGTGCTTCGAGAAATGCAGAGGTTTGTGAATCTTGTAGAGTTGGGAGATTGAAATCACCCATTAGCCAGCTTGGTGATCGAGATTTGTCCGTGTTGCAGACGAGGTCTATTATGGTTGATAGGTCTTCTGTCGAAGTTGTTGGGAATCTGTAAACTAGATTGATTGATTGAACAAGTGTCATTGGAGATAGATAACATGTTGAGATGGGTTGTATTGGTGGTGGTGCTCAGCTGAAATTGAAGTTCATTTTTCACAAGGATGAGTACTCCACCTCCTCTTTGGTTGGGTCTATGGCATGTATGGAGTGAGAAATTAGGGGGTAACATCTGGTTGATAATGACGTTGTCGCAGTCTGACAACCAGGTTTCTGTAATCAACAGGATGTCAAGGTTGTAGTGATTTATTAGGTTGGTGATCACTGGCCATTTTTTGCGGGTTGATCTGGCGTTGATGAGGGCACAATTCAATGGTCTTCGGTGATGGTGTTACACTACCAGAGGCTTTTTGATGTGTTGGAGGGCAATATGGATCAGATGGGGATGATTTGGGCGGATGGTGTCTGATGAAGATGTATGGGTCTTGTTTGCCCATTCCTTCCAGGTATTTCGCAGTATTGGTATGGAATTGGTACTCGGGTTGAAGGCGTTTGACCAGCTAGGCAGTGCTGTAATGAGATATATGCTGGCTATGGCTAAGAGTGTATGCATCGTTCTATATAACAGTGTACTGGCTATAGTGGTGGGAGAGACACTTGCAAAGATACAGCTGGATAAAATGACAATGCTAGCAATTATCAGGCAGTGGTAGGAGTAAAGTAGAGAATGGGTAACAGAGTTACAAATAATAGCAAAAAATGTAAGCAAGATTCATATATGTGGTAACAGAATTACAAATAGTAGCAACAAATGTAACAAAGACTCGTAAATGTGGTAACAGGACGCTAATGTTGGGAAAGTAAAGGACTAATAGTCACAATTGGATATAGTTGGTATACTTGCAGCAAGTAGGCAGGTAGAAGACAATTAGTTTGAGAGTTGGGAGTTTGAGTCACTGATGCAATTTTCTTCTGGAATGTTGCGTGTAGGGTAGATTAGTCATGTCTGTCATTAGCTGAGCAGGGTTTGCCGCGGAGGAACTTCACTGCAGGGGTTGTATGTAAATACAGGACGATTTTCGAAAGCAGCAGGGTCTGGAGCTTTTGGCGGTTAACTTAAGCTGACCACTGCCTAAGGGCCACGCCAAAGGGCCCTCTGGCGAGGCCCGCCAGGCGCGGGCACGCCGGATGGCGCTTCTGTTTTTAAATGAGGAGTGCCTGCCCCGATTGGGCAGCACGCAGGGAGGCCGGGTTCCCGCTCCGGTGGCTCGATCCCCTGCAGGGAGAGCTGATGATGGTGCTGGGCTGCTGTTCAATGTAACTCAGTTGTTCTATGTAAACCGCTATGATTGCTCAATATGGCGATATAAAAATCATACAAATAAATAAATATTGAGCCAAAAATCAGTCCCACCCAATGGCTCGATAATATCTGTATATGAAGAGGGCAAAGGGAATGTGGAGCAAGGGCGGGCATAAGAATTATTCATTTAGCAATGATATTCAGCTTCTAAATTGATAATTTATACATTTAACTTAGGTCTGCAATATCCATATATTCACTGCCACTTTTTATACATTTGAAGTGGCATTTTAGAAGGAGACGTTGAGGAAGAATCTAGGATGTCCAGAGCAGAATATCTAAAAACCAGGAGAATGGTTCTGAAACTCTGTCTCCACCCTGAAAAATTAACATCTCAGTAACTGGTTCTGGAGATGGGTCCCACACAGATAGCAGGGCCAGGTATGGGCATGGGCTTAGGCCATTTTACAAATGTGGGCATGCCCAGATTGCATGCCTGCAGAACCGGGTACATGGATACCACGGCCTAGGTAGGTCAGAAGGGGGGGGGGGTGTCTATGTTATGAGACTAGCATGTCATGCCCTGACAGTTCATATACTCAGATGTGCAGTGGCAGGCCAGTAAAATGTTTGGAGTATGTATTTACAGGAATGTGTCTTTGACCAGGAAATATTAACCACTGCTATGTAAACATAATTTGCTCTTCCCCCTGGAAGCACTGCAGCCATGAAAAGAGCACATTTTTGGACTTTATTCATGGTCAGGAGCAGATATAGGCATGGACATCTCAACAACCCAAACACCAGACGTGCTTGTTCCTGTCTGAAATCATACTAAGATGTGAACTCTCGTGCTCCGCCCAGGCAATGCCTCCACCACACCCTTGTGCTACATGGACGTTTTCCCACCAGGGATGTCTAAATTGGCTCTGGGGGCATCTCCATGATTTGCATGTGTATGTGCCCATTTTCAGACATCCAACTCATGAATAGAGCTTCTAATGCAGTGTACCCCCAATAGTGGTGTTGAATATATGAGCTAAATTAAATGCATTCATAGTACGAGTGGAAGAGTAGCCCTGTGGTTAGAGCAACTGCCTAGTTCCCAGAAGATCAAGGGTTTGGATTCCCACTGGCACTCCTTGTGACCTTGGGTAAGTCACTTAACACTCCATTGCCTCAGAAGAAAGGCCAGGCAATCTACTTCTGGTGATACATTGCCAAGAAAACCCAGAGGCAGCTGGGTCACCAGGAGTCAGCACTGACTTGACAGCACTTTAAAAAAAAAAAAAAAGTGTCACCAAAGCACAACTCAGAACCCACCTATTTTGTACAGCCTTCGATATTCCATCCGATTCAATTTAGTGCTCTCTATCAGTGTTTGCCCTTCCCACCTTTCCTTCTCCCCCTAATCTCTGCACGCCTTGTGTTGTCCCGTCTTGTGCTCCCCCGCTTTCTTATCCTTTATTCGTGTTCTTTTCTTTTCTAGGATTTATGTTATTTTATTCTAAACCAATCTGCTGTCACCACTAAGGGCAGTATATCAAATATTAATACATGAAATGAAATGTTCAGTAATTTTGTTCTTTATAATGGTTTCTACCATTTTGCCTGGTACTGATGTCAGGCTCACTGGTCTGTAGTTTCCCAAATCACCCCTTCAGATATTACAGATGATTTTAATGATAGCTCACAGATTACTAATAGTAGGTCTACAATCTCATATTTCAGTTCTTTCAAAAACCCTCTTATGTATGCCATATGGTCCAGATGATTCGCTACACTTTAGTTTACCAAATAGTTGCAATACATCTTCCTGGTTTATCTTATTTCTGTGAATTCTTCTGATGCATCACCTTTAAATACCATTTCAGTCATGGGTAACTTCCCTACATCTTCTTCAGTAAAGACCAAAGCAAAGAATTCATAGAATCTCTCTGGTATGGCCTTGTCCCCTCTTAGTGCCTCTTTTATCCAGGGCCGTACCGACTGTGAAATGCGCCCTGTGTGACTTACGCGCCCCCCGCACCTCCATCTAGCCACTTTATGGGAGTGGGAGAGAAGAGGCGCGCACCCGATATGCAAGTCTCTGGCACGTTAAGCAGGTCTGGTCCCTCCCAGACCTGTCTGCTTAGCAAGCCGTGAGAAGGCTTAAGGGGCACATTTCGGCTGTCTACCATTACCTGCTGCCACTGAGAGAAGAAAAAGTGGTGGCGGCAGGTAACAGCAGACAAATGAAATGCGCCCCTTAAGCCTTTGCGCCCTGTGCGGCTGCACCGCTCGCGCAGGGCTAGGTACAGTCCTGCTTTTATCCCTCTATCATCTAATGGTCCAACTGACTCTCACAGGTTTTTTGCTATGAATATACTTGAAAAAAAATTTATTATGCATTTTTGCTTCTACAGCAAGCTTTTTTTCAAATTCTCTCTTTGCCTGCCTTGTCAATGCCTTGCATCTAACTTGCCATTGCTTATGTTGTTTCCAGTTTTCATCCTTTGGCTCCTTTTTCCATTTCCTGAAAGATGCTTTTTTGGCTACAATAGCCTCACTGACCTCACCTTTAAACCATGCTGGTAGTTTTTTGGACTTCCTTCTACTTTTCTCAAAGTGGTGAATACAGCTAATCTGGGCTTCTAAGATAGTACTTTTTAACAATGCCCATGCTTGATGTAAATCTTTAACCTTTGCAGCTGTTCCTTTTAGTTTTTTATTAACTATTTTCCTAATTTTATCATAGTCTCCCTTTTGAAAGTTAAAGGTAGTACTGTGGATTTTCTTGCTGTCCTTCTTCCATTTATTAAATCAAACACGATTGTGCTATGATCACTATTGCCAAATGGCCCCAGTACCCTTATCTCTTGCACCAGATCCACTAAGGATTAAGTCCAAAATGGCCTCCCCTTTGGTCGGCTCATGAACCAGCTGCTCCAAGAAGCAGTAATTTATTTCATCTAGAAATTGTATCTGCCTAGCATGTTCTGCCATGACACTGACCCAGTCGATACCAGGATAATTGAAATCACCAATATTATTACTGTGTTGTAATTTTTATTAGCTTTCCTGATTTCTTTGAGCATTTCATTATCTATTTGTTCATTCTGGCCAGGTGGTCGATTGTACACCCCCACTGCCATCGCCTTCCCCTTTTTATATGGAATTTTGAAGTGTGTTACTAGCTCTCTCTTTTCATTTTACAGTTAATGTGTAATGCTAAAGAACAATGGGGCATGTTTACTAAGCCCTGTGCTGGTAATACACGTGTGGGCTGGTTTACCATTGTGGGACTTCTCACCAATTGAGGCAGCTTTAGTTGCACTTCTGCTACCAGCATCAAGTGCAGGTAGCACAGGCCACAAACACACTAGCTGCACTGTGCTGGTAACATTCTTGTTCTGCCCAGTCACTGACTCAATGTGTGCTACCATGGTAACATGAGGTTTTCAATTTGGAGCCCCACGTTACTTTTTAGTGCGACACTGAAACCATGTGCTAACCTCGCACTAATTAGTTAATATGCCCCAATGTCTATTTTTTATAACCTCTATTTTGTCAGTAGGTTGCATTCATTTTAATAAGTCTAGTAACTCATTCGGAGAAATCCAAGAATTAATTTAAGAACACTGGGGCTGGTTTACTACAGTACGCTAACTGGGTAGCATGTTTTTGGCACTATGCTACAAAGCTGACACTACCCGGGCAGTGCCCTTTTGGGCGGCACCTGTGGGAGAATGGGCATTCCCGTCATGGTGCCACTAGCACGGGCCTTGAAAGCCTGTGCTTGCCAGTACCTAGTGGGGAGCACAGAGGGTGACAGTAGTTGCTCCCCATAGCAGTACTACCACAATAAGCTGCACTAAATTCAGGGGATGACTATCCCTGCCCACCCTGATCTAATGCAGTGCACACTACTAGTAATGTGTCCCAAATCCACATTACTAGCAAGGGGCTTAGTAAAGTGGCCCCATTGTTATATGATTTTTGACAGTGAATGAGCAGACCTACAGGAAAATAATTAAAGTAATGCTTGGTATGATATCCTTGCCATCTTTTAGAAAGCTGAATTTAAATATAACATGGATGTGAAACAAAACAACTTTGGAATCTGTTGATTCATATTTCAGAATTGGTTGAACAGTGTAGAATATCAGGTAAAATGTAGAACTTGAAGAGCAGAGAAATATGTTAGTAAAGGGGCTTGAGGAATTTTGTAATATTGTATGTAACATTAAATATTACTTCTCATATGCAGTTTTACCTAAGGAAAAAAACTCGGGCATGGAGGTATATTAAGATAAAAATAAACTTTTAAAAAAAAATTTAAATAATGTCTTAGAAAGATATCTATAAAATTAGATGGATTTGTATTTCTTCTACCAGTAATATTTGAAAACGCAAATGTTTATGTTTTTTATGTTACATGAGGGTTTTCTTGTGAAAATTGCACGCTAATTAGAGCTTCTTTTTACATTTTTTATTTAATGAATTTTCAAAATATACGCAAGTATCCACTTGCTGAAAAAACATGGAGATATCAGAAATACATATCAAAGAAAATTAAATTTAACAAGGAAAACATCTCCTTTTAGACCTCAAATAAAAGAAAGGGGGAGAAGAGAAATTTAGTGGGACATGCTAATCAGAGCTTTTAATTACTTGTCTACCTGATAAATTGATGATTAAGAGGTGTCTCCAATGACTGACATTCTCAGAATGTGATTTGCACTTGCTTACAAGACTTGGCATGACTGTGATAAGAAACAAGAATGGGCTTTCACCGATGTTGATGAGAGACACTGATGTTTCCCTTCATTCAAATGCATTGATTTTTCTTTTAGCTTGCATCATAAATAGGCATTGGATAAAGTGTCACTCACTGAGTGTTTACATGGCAGAGAGAGAATCAATTTACTTTAGTTTAAAAGACAACCTTGTTGCTACATTGATTTTTATGAATGCCGTTGGTTGTCTAGTGATCTAATGTATAATCTAAAATACTAAAAATCTAAAATACTAAGTAGGAAGCTTGCCCTAGTTTAGAAAGTATGAAAATGAAATATATATTTTTTTAACAACAGAAAGTATACTTCATCTTTCTCTATTGAATAAACTGAATAGAAATCTAATAGTACAATGTAATACTTCTACTAAGGAAGCATGGTATTGGTATGCCCATGTGCAATCCAGTTATTCTTCTGTAGTCGATGATTTTAATCCTAAATACAATTACATAAGGCTGATATTCAAAGAAGGCTTAGTACCTGAATTTGGTGCCTCCATTTTAGGAACCTAAAGTTGGAACTCAAGAATTGGGCTGAAAATTTTCTTAACATTTGGAGCCTCTAAACACTGGCATGTTACTTATTGCCTGTATTTCATAGTTGTTTGAGTGTAACAAATCTAATAAATCATCCAGAACAGAGAAAAGAAGAATATGCGAGCTGTCCAGTATGGGTTAATCTAGGCGCCAAATGTATTTATTTGTAAAATTTCTATACCAATTTCCAGACCTTAATTTATAGTTTCTGTAAAACATCTTCTAAAAACATCAAAAAGACAATAAATACACAAATCATGGGTAATTTTCTAAAGTCATTTTAGCTCATATGTGGCAATATCTGTGCATAAATGCCTTTTAAAAATTTTCAGAGCGTGGCATAAAGCTATGCACAATGGCATGAATGCATGTACTTTTATTGTAGGCACTGGGGCATGGTCTCTTGGAGCACAGGTGGAGTCACAAGGTACATATGTTGGTTATTAAATATGCTAATGTACCTATGTCCCTGCATTATCTTTGCAAAGACACTGACAACTCTTCTCAAGCAGGTATAATATCCATGCCTATAATTTAGGCGAGATTGCTGCAGGATTTGAACTAGTATTTTATGAAACACGTAGAGCCTGATTCAGGAAGGGGCACGTCTGGGCTGTCTGGATGGCCCCGAGCAGTATCGGCCCATTTGGACCCAATGCTGAAACGCGGGAGCAAAATGTTCTCGCAGCATTCAGAATCAGGCCCGAGGACGGCCCAGCATATCTCTGCGGCTGCTGGGAGACATCAACACCGCCTCCCAGCTAGCCCACCACATCCCTGATGCCCTTTACCCCACCGCATGACCCACGCTCATGTGCTGCCTGCTGAGTCGGGCAGGGGCGGGGGACTGCTGGGGTCCGGCAGGCGGCTGGCAGCCACATTTGGGGAGGTGCTCCGCGCTTATTCCACCACAGGACTAGAAAAAGGGACTGCTACTTCTGCAGAGAGATCTGAAATTGTGAGTATATACTTCTGGGAATTTTCTGAAAGGACCTCTTTGTATTAAAGCTAATTAATCTGTGAACCCAGTGTGTTTTTTGTTAAATCAGTCAGGGCCTAGTAGCAGCAGGTTCTATCCAAGCAAGGACTGTTAATCACCCAGGAAGTTGGTCACAGCTTTACCCCAGCCAGCACCAGGACAGGGTACTGTGTAGCAGCCCTCTTTTAATAAGTGTTATTCCCCTCACTCCCTCCCTCCCCAACACCCACCCACCCCACCCCTGGGATAATCGTAGCTTTCACAATATGGTTACTTACACATCTTAAAGGAAAAGGAGGTGCTCTCAGGTGAAGCTTGTTATCCAAATCAATCATACACTAAGGACCTGAGATTAATTAAGCTTCAGGTGAACAAGGTATATTAAACGTATTAGGTACAGCGTTATTAGTATAAATATCCATAGCCACTCTTAGTAAGTAAAGAACTTAAAGATCTAAACACAAGCTTAAAACTAAGATGCAGACAGTAGTCCAGCAGCGAGATGGGGACTTTCCAGTCTTTTGCATTGAGTGGCACATATATGATTTTCTCCCAGTTGGGTGAGAGGTCTTACGTGTGCACTAGGTGCAAGGAGCTCTTTGCTCTCAAAGAACGAGTCCGTTCTCTAGAAGCTAGAGTAGCAAACTTTGTAGACATAAGAAAGACAGAAAGGTACATAGACGAGACCTACAGGGATATAGTCCTGAAGTCCCACCTCCAATCTGGCAGCATCCCTGTTGCCATGGAGGAGAGAGGTCACGTGACAGGAGAGCATCACCGTGGTGTGGCAGGAAGTGATCCTGTAACTAGTACCTGTTCTCCAGGTGATGTAAAACCCTCTCGCACTGAGGAAGTTTCTCCAGGGCCATGTGCCCATGAAGGGAAGGGTTAGGACAGTGTTAAAGTTGGTGATTCGATCATTAGGCATGTAGGTGGCTGGTGGACATGAGGATCGCCTGGTAACATGCCGGCCTGTGTGCGAAGGTAGCGGACCTCACACGCCACCTAGATAATGTCTTAGATACTGCTGGTACATGTCGGTACCAATGACATAGGAAAAGGGGACTGTTTGTAGTTGTTATGGAAGGACAGACTAGATAGGCCATGTGGTCTTTTTCTGTCATCATGTTTCTATGTTTCTATGTTGTAGGGAGGTTCTGGAGGGTTAAAATTTAGGCTTTTAGGTAGGAAGTTGAAATCAAGAACTTCCAGGGTAGCGTTCTCCGAAATGCTTCCCGTTCCACGAGCAGGATCCAAAAGGGCAGGCAGAAGCTCTGGAGTCTCAATGCGTGGATGAGACAATGGTGCAGAGATGAGAGTTTTGGATTTGTTAGGAACTGGGGAAAAGTCTGGGGAAAGGAGGGGCTCTTCTGAAGGGATGGGCTTCACCTTAACCAGGATGGAACCAGGCTGCTGGCATTAACCTTTAAAAAGGAGATAGAGCAGCTTTTTAAACTAGATAATAGGGGAAAGACGACAGTCGCCCAAGAGCGCATGGTTTGGAAGAATGTATCCTTGAAGGATACTACCAAAAGGCAGAGGAGGTTCCAAAAAAAGAGTAAAGTAGCCCAAATGCCCTCGAGTATGGAGCAGACAGAGCTTAAAGATCCCAAATTACCCATTGCCTACCAATAGCCAGATAATATGAATAAAATATACAGTCTCCAAAATGCTTGTAAGAAAATGCTAGAATTCTTAAAAATAAGATGGGAGAGTTAGAATATATAGCACTAAATGCGATGTTAGATATGATTGGAATATCAGAGACATGGTGGAATGAGGACAAACAGTGGGACACGTGTGATTACCTGGGTCACAAACTATATCATAATGATAGAGCATTGATCAAATTGGTGGGAGGGGTTTGCACTCTATGTTAGAGAGGGCATTGAGTCAGAAAGCATTAAGTTTTCAGGAACACAAATTTGCTTGTAGAATCTCTATGGACTGAAATTCCATGTAAAAAGGGGGGGGGAAAGCGATGGCAGTGGGGGGTACTTCGATGTACTAGACCGCTGGCCAGAATGAACAAATGGATGATGAACATGCTCAAAGAAATCAAGGAAGCTAACAAAAAGTTACAGCACAGTAATAATAATGGGTGATTTCAATTACCCCGGTGGTATCGACTGGGTCAGTGTCACGGCAGGACATGCTAGAGAGGATAAAGTTCCTAGATGAAATAAATGACTGCTTCTTGGAGCAGCTGGTTCATGAACGACCAGAGGGGAAGCCATATTAGAACCTAGTCCTTAGTGGAACACAGATCTAGTTGCAAGCGCGATAAGGGTGTTTGGGGCCACTTGGGCAATAGTGATCATAGCATGATCGCATTTGATTTAATTAGTGGAGGAGGGAGATAGTAAGGAAATCCACACAGTACTACCTTTTAACTGTTTGGAAAGAGAGGACGATGATAAAATGAGTAAAAATAGTTAAGAAAAAACTAAAAGCAGCATTTGCAAAGGTTAAAAGACTTACATCAAGCTTGGGTGTTGTTGAAAAATACTATCTTGGAAGCCCAGAACAGCTGTATTCCCACACGCTTTAAGAAAAAGGGAAGGGAGTCCAAAAAACTGCCAGCATGGTTTAAAGGTGAGGTCAGAGAGGCTGCTGTTGCCAAAAAAAGCAACATCTTTCAGAAATGGAAAAAAAAGAGCCAAATGACGAAACCTGGAAACAGCACAAGCACTGGCAAGTCAAATGCAATCCATTGATACGGCAAGCAAAGGGAGAATTTGAAAAGAAGCTTGCTGCGGAAGCAAAAATGCGAAATAAAGACTTGTTTTCAAGTACATTCGTAGAAAAAAAAAACCTGTGAGAGAGTTAGTTAGTCCATTATAATTTGTAAATACATTATAATTTGTAAATTTATAATTAGTTAGTCCATAGAATTTGTAAATACCTACAATGTAAATATGTTCTAATAGTTTACTGTTCAAACCTTATATTGTTACTTGTAAATAGTTCCACCTGTTCTATGTAAAATGACTAGGTATGCTATTTCACATACCATATAACTTACTGTTCATTGTAAACCGCACTTGATACTTGGGAAAGAGCGGTATAGAAATAATTGTTAATAAATAAATAAATAAATTAGATGATAGAGCGGTTTTTTAAAGGGGCACTAAGAGGCAAACAAGGCGATAGCGGAGAGACTGAATGAATTCTTTGCTTCGGTCTTTACTGAGGAAGATGTAGGGATGTTACCCATGACTGAAGTGGTATTTAAGGGTGTGGAAGAATTGTAGGACATATTGATACATCGGAAAGATATATTACAACTATTAGATCAACTGAAGAGTAGCAAATCACCTGGGCCGGATGGTATACATCCAAGGGTGTTGAAAGAACTGAAATATGAGATTGCAGACCTGCTATTAGTAATCTGTGAATTTTCATTAAAATCATCTGTAATACCTGAAGATTGGAGGATCGCCAATGTAACACCAGTTTTTAAAAAGGGTTCCAGGGGTGATCCGGGAAACTACAGACCGGTGAGCTTGACTTCAGTACCAGGTAAAACTGGTTAGAAACCATCATAAAGAACAAAATTACTCAGCATGTAGATAGTCATGGCCTAATGGGAGACAGCCAACAAGGCTTTAGACAAGGAAGATCTTGTCTTACTAGTCAGTTATTTTTTTTGAAGGTGTGAATAAACAGGTGGACAAAGGTGAGTCGGTTCATATAGTGTATCTGGACTTTCAGAAAGCCTTTGACCAAGGTCCCTTATCAGAGACTTTTGGCAAAACTAAAGAGTCATGGGATAGGAGGCAGTGTACTATTGTGGATGAGGAACTGGTTAAAAGATAGAAATCAGATTGTAGGGCTAAATGGGCCAATTTTCCCAATGGAGAAAGGTGAATAGTGGTGTACCCCAGGGATCTGTGCTGGGTCCGCTGCTTTTTGACATATTCATAAATGGACCTGGAAAAGGGAATAACGAGTGAGGTTATCAAATTTGCAGATGACACAAAACTATTTAAAGTTGTTAAAACCCAAGAGGATTGTGGAAAATTGCAGAAGGATCTTGATAAATTTGAAGATTGGGCATCAAAATGGTAGATGAAATTAATGTGGACAAGTGCAAGTTATGCACCTAGGGAAAGAACAACCCAAACTATGGTTACACGATGCAAGGTTCCACATAGGAACCACCACCCAGGAAAAAGATTTAGGCGTCATTGTGGATACCATGTTAAAACCCTCGGCCCAGTGTGCAGCGGCGGCCAAGAGAGCAAATAGAATGCTAGGTATGATAAGGAAAGGAATGGAAAATAAAACAAAGGATATGATAATGCCTCTATATCGTTCCATGGTGAGACTGCACTTGAATATTGTGTGCAATTCTGGTCGCCGTATCTTAAAAAGGATATAGCATTATTAGAAAAGGTTCAGAGAACAGCCACCAAAATGGTAAACAGGATGGAAAGGATACTCCTCTGAAGAAAGGCTAAAAAGATTAGGGCTCTTTAACCTGGAAAAGAGACAGCTGAGGGAAGATATGATAGAAGTCTATAAATTAATGAATGGAGTGGAACGGGTAAACGTAGATCAATTGTTTAAGTTATCAGAATATAGAAAGACTAGGGGACATGCAATGAAGCTACAGGGTAAGACTAATAAGAGAAAATATTTTTTCACTCAAAGTGTAATCATACTCTGGAATTTGTTACCGGGGATGTAGTAAAGGCTGTAGTGTAGCTGGGTTTAAAAAAGGTTTGGACAAGTTAATGGAGGAAAGGTCCATAAACCGTTATTAAGAAAGGACCCAGGATATCAATGTTTGACCCAGTACAAACATTGTGGAAACCTGTGTCTTTTGGGGAAACTGCTCGTACGTAGACCTAGATTGGCCACTGTTGGAAACAGGATACTGGGCTTGATGGACCTTGGTCTTACCCAGTATGGCATATCTTATGTTCTTATATAGGGCCATCACTGGAATCGGCCCTATACGTCTGCGGATCTGCTTGCCCATTCTCCGTCTCCATAACGCCTCTGCTCCCACAGCAAACACAGTAGCTCTGTGCGTGCAGCAGGGGATGGAGGCAGAATACCGGCAAGGTCCTCTGCTCTCTGCCTCTTAGAATTGCGCCCATAAGCAGCTCTGTGGTCTTTATAAAACAGGCTAAAATAGATGCAGTCTTGCTCTTTTAACATAGGCACACTGTTATAAAATTACCTTCATTCTGTATTAAAAGCTTGAGACTGGTTTCTCCTCCTTGCTTGCATAACTGCAGAAATCGTGTTGCTCTTTTTTTTTTTCAACTTTTGATGGGGCGTTGACCCCTTTATCAAACGGGTCCACTATTTACTAACGCTTGTTATCTGCTGAAAGATTAATGTACGATATTGCACTGGGGCCTTAAGGAGCCTTAAGGGATTGAAAAATACAATTTCCCTCACAAAGATTACAGGATTGAACAATACCCCTATCTATCTCCGGTGTTCTTGCTGTGGGATAGTTATACAGGATGGTGCTCCTGTGAGGGTTAAAGGTGATTCTTTCAACATTCATGTTGGTTAGCAGTTAGAATAAGCCTGTAGGGAGGGAAAGTGGAATAAAAAGAAAAACACCCCACTGTCTGGGTATGATTGGATTGCAGAAATTTGGAAAATATTGATGTTATGGAAAAACTTCATTTGGTTGACAAAGTGGCAAGCCAATTGTTTTGATACCATCTCGTATTTTCTTTTCTTTTATCTTTTTAAAGGACTGCCAGTCATCTCTCACCATGGTGTTTATGGGGTCAGATTTTTTTCTTTCTTTTTTTCTTGAGAGCTGGCCCGCTCTGTGATCAAGACCTGCCTTTTTTAAAAGTTTCTTCTCTAAGCCTTGTGGGGATTGAGTGCTGAGTTTCCAAGGACTGATAGAATCTTTAGAGGGGAATTTTAGAAGAGACCGTCCAAGGTGTAATCTGGGACTTGTATTTGTAAGCAAGAACATCTGAAATGAAAAAGCAGAGCACTGTCGAGATGCAGATTGATTTTCACTACCACATGAGAGAAGGATGCACAATCAGGGATGTCTGCAGGGGGGTATGCACAGGTACATCCCCAGAAACCATATTTCAGAACATGGGACTTCTAAGGGGAGTAGCCTAATGCGCTAGAGTTGTGACGTTAGGGAATAGCGACAGTCAGGGTTCAAATCCCACTGTAGTATTGTGACATTGTGCTGATTACTGGGGATGATGGAGAGGTCTGGATGTTTTCCATCTAAAATGAGCACTGTTGTCTAATGCTTTATTCAGCCTTGAGCAGGGTTCTAACTTTAGATGCGACGCCCACCCGGCCACCCAGACATTTCTGAAATCAGACAGGGATGTCCAGGGATCCTGGGGGAATGCCCCAGTGATGCCTCATCCACGCCTCCGTTTCAAGAGTTGCATGATCTATGCTGGGGAGCGTCCCTAGAGCTGGCTTTCTAAACTGGCTTTAGATGTCTCTTAAGTCTGTTTGCGGACATCCAAGGAAAGCACACATACGGCTTCTAAAATGATCCCCCTTAGTGAATATTATTTTGCCGTCTGTTTGTGTCCATAATTTATACAAATCCCAGGTGCGTGTGTTGTGCACAACGCAGTACACATGTAAGCTAACATGTCCCCCGCTAAAAAATTGCCCTGCACATCCAAGTACGAAAACAATAGCATGAAAAAGCAATGTATTCAGATGTACCATTTAGTGTGTCAGGGTATATTTTTTGGGGATGGGTTTGTTTGGAGTAGAGAACGGCGACAAGAGTGGTGATTTTCAATGCATACTTTATGACCAATACGTGCAAGTGATCATATTACAGTTGTGGCCCAATATTATTGGCACCCTTGCAGT
>CM066044.1:47939164-48010471 GCA_033557465.1 Ichthyophis bannanicus
TCAGTCCACCCCTTAGACGTTTAATTTTGTCTTCTTTGGTAATGAATTATACTTTTAATTTTTTATGTATTTTTATTTTTAATTCATTTGTATTCTTCATATTCATTTATTTTAATTTTATGTTTGTCTATCCTTAGACACCGTTTGATGAAGAGAAGGGAAAGAAGGCATGTGGCCGAAACTTGTTTAGTTGGGTCTACACAATTAAGCATTTTGGATATATCTTAGTGTGTCTGGCCGTTGGTGGTTTTTTGTCCTCAGTAATTTTTTTTTTTTAAAACTTTGTGCTTTTTATTAATAAATTCAAAGCAAAAAAACAAGGAATTTTACATTATGAAGGAAAATACAGAAAATAAACATCCAGAGGAGCGGACCACATTACCCAAAGCCTACTTACCAAAAGGGAAACAAAAAAAAAAAAAAAAAAAAAATATAAAGCCACAAATACACAATGTAAATTCGAAATCAGGCTGAGAAGGAGGCAATGCCCAAAAAACATTATCCCAAAACTCTAATTATTTGCTTTACTGAAATAACAATTATGGTACATACTACGTCAATAGGAACCTGCTTTATAATAAATGATTATAAGGATGAAGTCTCGGAGGGAAGAAAGAAAACATACTTGGTGCCCCGCATAATGTAACACCACATTTACAAGGGAACATTTAAGGGACAAAAAAAAAAAAAAAAAAAAAAAAGGTCATGCACCAAAAAAAAAAAAAAAAAAAAAAAAAAAAGACTCGATGCTTTATTGATGCATCACTGCACCAAGAGCTATGCACCAAATAGTTTGCACCAGAGCTTAAGACGCGATGAATTGCTTTAAAGAACAAAAAAAAAGCCCTCTGATTTAAGCTGCGTTTGCCTAGAGAAATCAGGACAAATATTTACCTTCCCCACACTAATAATTCAGCATTCTTATTTGCAAAAAAAAAAAAAAAAAAAAAAAAAAACAAAAAAAAACAAACGCATCAATAACGGACTTTTTATCAGACCCTCAGAAACGAAAAGATACAAGACGAGTAGGCACGAAGAGAGAGGAAAATTATATCATGAGCAAGATTCTATAAAAATCCAGAACAGTACAATGAATCTAAGAAAGTTTTTGGGCGCAGCAACTCCTGGGGGAAACACCACACAAGGGCGTGCCCCCGGTCAGCAGGCAAAAAATAAAAGCTTATTTGATAACCGGTTTAAACTGTAGCATCATACCCCCAAACTTCAAGTAAATAATTTATCAACCCAATATCTGAGCGAGAATAGTTAAATGGTATAAGGAAAAGTTAAACATCTTACTATCGTCTTTGTTGGCCCTTAAAGAATTTTTCCATAATTCCAGCTGGGTATGGCAAGGTCATGCTATCCTTAATAAAAAGACAGAGACAGAGAGGATTTTTTTTTTGTAAAGTAACACATTGATTTTTCCAATTTCCTGACATTTTAGTGTCCAGAGACTGCTATTTGAGAATCATGGCTGAGCCATAATCTCAGCTACTGTAGTCCTTGTGTGAAAATTCAGTAGAACGGAGAACCACAGACAGAAGCTAGTGAGTAATAGAAGGACTCTATTTTATTCGTGAGAGGACCCAAGACCACACTCAGCAAGCGAAACCTTTTGAGTATCCACCAGTTACCGAAGTATACCCTCCGAATGCAACTTGACACTTCCACAGGATCACCAGTCACCCTCCGACAGAACAAAAGGAGATACGACATTCCCCTTCCGTGGGATTGTTCCTCCACCCATAGGAGAAGATGTCACTGGATCGATGCAATCCAATTCAGTAAGCAAGGCAGAGTTTGAAAACCCCACAAACGGATCCAACCTAAGAGGGGAGAAGACTTGGAGAGTAACAATTACGAATATGAATCCACTTTTGATACTTGCATTCACAGAGGATACAACATAAGGGCTTATGCCATTGGGTCCCAAATGGTTTGTAATTTAACACACGAGAGGGATTCCAACGGTACTTTACATTTAATGATGACATGTTTTCCCTACGTCGGTCAGCCCATTACCTCAAGAGATTACCATCCTCTAGATCACCCACTCGCAGCGCGCGAAGGAGGAAAAGCGCATAAGGAGCATTTACCAGGCCCCTTTAAATCACAAACGCTCCCTTCCCCAAGAAAAAAGCGCGACTGCTACGCTACTCTGCGTGACCGGCGGAGCCAGAACAAGGAATCTCGTAAGCCACTGGAGAATGAACGTGGGGGGGGCATGCGGCCTGCCGCTCACGTGGATGCAAACCCTACAGGTGCCCTGTAGAGACCACTCAATCACGCGGAAGCCAGCAGCTCGGGCGAGGACTCCCTTCATCATCACCACTCCCCGACTGCAACAGGAACCGCTCCTTCTTTTAAGCCCTGGAGAGACATCGGGGCAAGGCGCCGCGTGGATGCAAGTTAAAACCCTCGGCCCAGTGTGCAGCGGGAGCCAAGAGAGCAAATAGAATGCTAGGTATGTTAAGAAAAGGAATGGAAAATAATACAAACTATATTATAATGCCTCTATATCGTTCCATGGTGAGACCGCACCTTGAATATTGTGTGCAATTCTGGTCGCCGTATCTTAAAATGGATATAGCGTTATTAGAAAAGGTTCAGAGAAGAGCCACCAAAATGGTAAAGGGGATGGAAGGATACTCCTATGAAGAAAGGCTAAAAAGGTTAGGGCTCTTTAACCTGGAAAAGAGACGGCTGAGGGGAGATATGATAGACGTCTATAAATTAATGAATGGAGTGGAACGGGTAAACGTAAATCAATTGTTTACCTTATCAGAATATAGAAAGACTAGGGGACATGCAATGAAGCTACAGGGTAAACTATTTAAGACAAATAAAAGAAAATATTTTTTCACTCAACGTGTAATCAAACTCTGGAATTTGTTACCAGAGGATGTAGTAAAGGCTGTTAGTATAGCTGTGTTTAAAAAAGGTTTGGACAAGTTCCTGGAGGAAAGGTCCATAAACCATTATTAAGAAGGGACCCAGGATATCAATGCTTGACCCAGTACAAGCATTGCAAAACCTGTGTCTTTTGGGGAAGCTGCTAGGTACGTATGACCTAGATTGGCCACTGTTGGAAACAGGATACTGGGCTTGATGGACCTTGGTCTGACCCAGTATGGCATATCTTATGTTCTTATGTTCCCTACAGGTGCCTGGAGAGACCACTCAACACGCGGAGCACAGATCGGGCAGGACTCCTTCTCACACACTCCTCGTCCTCCGCTACTTTCCATTGAATTATTCTGTGGAAGACCTCCTTCTCCTGTGTTCTGGCATCATCAATTTTATCATTATTCACTCTAGCATTGTCGCTTGCAAAACTGGCCTGAACTGTAATGTGTGTATTTCATGATGTTGTGGTTTTGTCAATTATACACACAAGATTTCCTCTTCCTCTCCACTGTCATTATGTAGATTGCAGTGCACTGATTTCTGAAATGATTCTTCTTACCGCAATCCATTCATTCTTTCCTATAGACTGGACCTTTTTTTCTTTTCTTTGTTTTTGTAGTTGCACATAGTACTTGGTTGCCTTTGCTAATGGCCTGCTCTGTTAATGCTTCCTGGCATCTGGAACTGTTCTGGACCTGCATTTTGTTCTGTGGCACTTATCTAAGGTTGATACCTATTTCTCGCAGTGATGGCTACTGCAAAAGTTCAATGTGCCACATATAAGCCTATTCTGAACGAGGACCGCATGTGGCTGCTATGCTTTATAGTACTGTAATGTAAAATGTTTTGATGCTTTCTTCTTGGCCACAAATGAACAACCGATTTCTCTCTGCTATTTCATTTTTTTGTGCATCGTAATGATTTCCCAGATGCTTTTAATTCAAATCTTTTTATTTCATCATTAGAGCAAATGTATAATTATGATAGTAGTATCCACCTAGGTGAATTGATGTTTTTCTATACTTATATCTATTGAAAACCTTCAAGCTAATATTCAGATGAAGTTTTATATGTTGACGGGAAACTGTGATGAACATATAACTTAACTACAGGGACCGGCCCAAGGCGGATGGGAAGTCCGTCGCCACCCCCTGAGCTGCCTCCGTTCACACCAAGCAATCCTCCCACTGCCGCTGCCACCCCATGAAGTCCTCTTCTCATTTTGTGACAGTGGCGGCAGGACCCTGACTCCATTTTGAGCCACCGCTGCTTTCAAAACGGAATCGGGCTGCATCTGCAAGATAAGAGATATGGATTCGGGGCTTTCAAAACTGAGTTGGCACCCACCAGGGTGTATCGCCCTAGGGCCAGCCCTGCTTATCTATCCTTGTATTTTTAAACATTATTAACATTTATAAAATACACATGTTTTGGCTGTCTTAAGCTAGATGCCCAGTTATAAAATTGCCCTTCACATGGATACCCTCTACACTACTTCAGCTAATCAAAAAAACACCCAATGATTGGCACAGAAGAGCCTCAATGAACAATACTCTCCTATTCCCGCCTGAATACCGAAAGACGAAACAACACATTAATAACAGAGCATTTGAGTATCTTGCTCCCAATATGCTCTAGAACTGTTTACCAGAGGGATTCAGAAATATCACTGACCTCTCCACTTTTCGCACACAACTTAAAACCACCTTATTCATAGAACACTTTGGACAAAGAGACACAACTCTTAACCATTGACCCAACTTAATCCAGTTTAGCGTGAATTAGCCTCACACCCCACGATAACCCACTACACCAGGAAAACCCCACGATCACCCACTACACAGAACCACCCCCTCCGTAAAAATACATAAAATTGAGAACTTAAGTTTCCCTATATCCAGATAATTTGTAAATAGTTAACTGTTATATTAATCATGTATATATCTCTGATTGCTTATTATTCACATTTATTTATTTATTTAGTATTTCTTTTATACCGCGCTATTGACATCAGTGCGGTTTACATCAAAACATAACATATGCATTTCAGGGTCACTGAGATGCATTTACATTTGAACAGGGATTGGAACTTGGATAACAGGGTAAATTAACAAGAGTTTATACAATAAGTATCTACATTATATACATTATGAGGGTAATTTTCTTGTCGGGACTAAGCCGGGAAGTATGTGGTGAATAGGTGGAGTGGAGGAGTGGCCTAGTGGTTGGGGCAAGGTACTTCAGGCCGTAAGGTTGGGGGTTCAAATCCCACTAGAGGACAGCAACCTTGGGCCGGAAGGACTGAGGTTTCTAGTCCCACAGGTGCTCTTTGTGGTCTTGGGCAAGCCACTTTTACCCTCCATAGCCCATGTTCCCTGTAAAATAGTTATCTCCAAGTTATAATGCCCTGTTCAATGTAATTTCAGTTTGTTCAATGTAAACCGCACTGATGCAGAATAGCGCAGTATATAAGAGAATGTAAATAGGTGATGTTTTAGGGCCTTTCTAAGTTGGGTTAGGTCTGTAATAGCTCTGATGTCGGGGGGGGGGGAGGGAGTTCCAGGCTTTCGGGGCATAGAAGCAGAAGGCTCTGTTGGTTGTTGACTTTTTGCATCTTGTTGATTCTTTTGGGACTGTTAAAGTGTTTACTACTACGGATCTTCTACTTCTAATAGGAGCTGAGGTATGTAACAATTCGGTGATGGTTATGGGGGACTGATTGTTTAGGGCTTTGAAGGTCATGATGATATTCTTATATAGGGTTCTAGCTTGGAGAGGTAACCAGTGGAGCCTTTTCAGGATTGGTGTGATGTGGTCGGTCTTCAATATTCCTTCTAGCACCCAGGCTGCTGTGTTCATTGCCAGTTGAAGAGGGTTTAGAGTTGCTTGTGGGAGACCGTATAGGATTGCGTTTGCAAAGTCGATGTGGGGCAATCACCAAAGCTTGGTAGATTGTTCGGAAAAGTATGTATACTCAAGCAGTAGTCGTAAGTGACGAAGAGTCCTTATCTTGTGGTAGATTGATTTTGTTGTGTTTTTTATATGTGCCTTCATGTCCATTTTATGGTCGAGGGTGATGCCTAGGTATCTGATGGTAGATTTGGCTGTTAGTTCTGTGCCATTTACCTTTAGCGTGGGTGGGGGTGCGAAGTCCTGGTTCTTCGTTATGAACATTACATCAGTCTTGCTATGGTTGATTCTCAAGTTCTTTGTGAGGAGCCATTCCGCAACTGCGTTGAAGCAGTTTATCAGCGGGGTAAAATCAGGTTGGTCTGTCATGAAAGGCATATAAAGGAGAATATCATCAGCATATGCTAAGCAGGATACATTGAAGGAGCGAATTAGGTCACAAATGGGTTGAATGTAAATATTAAACAATAGTGCAGATAGTGAAGATCCTTGAGGTACTCCTTGGTGCTGTAGAAATGGGACAGATGTTATGGTTCCAAGTCTAATGTGTTGCCATCTGTCGGAAAGGTAGGATTTACACCAGCTCAGTGCTGAGCCTTGGATACCTTTTTCTTCAAGGCGTTCAATAAGGATCTGGTGACTCACAGAGTCAAATGCAGCTGAGATGTCCATGAATATGAGGACAAAGCCTTGTCTGGTGTTGTCTATGCCGTTAATTATGGTGTTGAAGAGGGTGACAAGTAGAGTCTCCACACTGTGCGCTTCCCTGAAACCATGTTTAGAAGGGTCCAGGGGGGCTTCAGTGTCGATGTGTTGCTGAATTTGGCGTTGCACTACCTTTTCAATTATTTTGGCTAGTAGGGGGATGCTGGATATTGGTCTGTATGATTCGACCTTTAGCGGATCCAGTTTATTGTTCTTCAGCAATGGTCTGATGGAGGTATGTTTTAGACTTTGTGGGAATGTTCCTTTTGCAAACGATTGGTTCCAGGATTTTATTTAAGGAGGGGGCTTAGTTCGCTGCGGAGCTCTCTAATCCAAGATGCTGGGCAAGGATCATTTGGTGCAGTGGTAGCATTGATGCAGGTGATGATGTTTTCAATCTCTTTGGGTGACAATGTGTTGAATTTGGTCAGTGGGGATGGATGCGGCATTTTGGGTGGTTGGGAGAGTCTAGCTGGATTGGAGGATTTTGGCCGTCTGTATCATTTTAGATTTTATGTAATTAGTATAGTCCTGGGGTTGGATTGCATGCGTTTGTTCTGGGGTTGGTTCTCGTGCTAGCATCTTTACTATGTTGAATAAGTCATGGTGCTTGCTTATTGATCGCATCAGGAGGTCTGTGTGGAACTGCTTTCTTCTCTCCGCTATTTCTTGGCGATGCTTCTCTAAGTGTGAGCAGTATATTGTGTGTGTGCTTCGATGGAGCGGGACCAATGCCAACTTTGCTCGAGAGTTTCTTAGATGGAGAAGTGATGAGCGTGCCAATTCGTTCGAGTACCATGCTACATTTGTACGGTTCTTGGTTCTTCTGTTTTGGTCGGGGAGTTTGTGAGCTAGTTCTGAGGGTGTCTTTCCAGGTGTTGATCAGATTGTCGAGATCGGAGTCTGAGGAGCTTAGGTGAGGAAGGACTTTCTTTAGTATCTCATCTTTGTTGAAGGAGCGAAATCTTCTCACTGGTGGCTTGGGAGGGATTGAGTTGGTGTTTTGATTGTTAGGATAGGTGGGTAATTGGAATCTGATCAAGCTGTGGTCAGACCAAGGTACTGGTGCTATAGTTATTGCGAATTCATAGTTTGCTTTCATGATGGATCGAGGGGCGAATATTAGGTCCAGAGTATTTCCCTTCACATGTGTTGGTGCTCTGACTATTTGACTGAGTCCGAGGTCAGCAAGTGCTTCGAGAAACGCTGAGGTTTGTGAATCTTGTAGAGTTGGGAGATTGAAATCACCCATTAGCCAGCTTGGTGATCGAGATTTGTCCATGTTGCAGGCGAGGTCTATTATGGTTGATAGGTCTTCTGTCGAAGTTGTTGGGGATCTGTAAACTAGATTGATTGAACAAGTGTCATTGGAGATAGATAACATGTTGAGATGGGTTGTATTGGTGGTGGTGCTCAGCTGAAATTGAAGTTCATTTTTCACAAGGATGAGTACTCCACCTCCTCTTTGGTTGGGTCTATGGCATGTATGGAGTGAGAAATTAGGGGGTAACATCTGGTTGATAATGACGTTGTCGCAGTCTGACAACCAGGTTTCTGTAATCAACAGGATGTCAAGGTTGTAGTGATTTATTAGGTCGGTGATCACTGGCCATTTTTTGCGGGTTGATCTGGCGTTGATGAGGGCACAATTCAATGGTCTTCGGTGATGGTGTTTACACTACCAGAGGCTTTTTGATGTGTTGGAGGGCAATATGGATCAGATGGGGATGATTTGGGCGGATGGTGTCTGATGAAGATGTATGGGTCTTGTTTGCCCTTTCCTTCCAGGTATTTCGCAGTATTGGTATGGAATTGGTACTCGGGTTGAAGGCGTTTGACCAGCTAGGCAGTGCTGTAATGAGATATATGCTGGCTATGGCTAAAGTAAGAGTGTATGCATCGGTTCTATATAACAGTGTACTGGCTATAGTGGTGGGAGAGACCACTTGCAAAGATACAGCTGGATAAAATGACAATGCTAGCAATTATCAGGCAGTGGTAGGAGTAAAGTAGAGAATGGGTAACAGAGTTACAAATAATAGCAAAAAATGTAAGCAAGATTCATATATGTGGTAACAGAATTACAAATAGTAGCAACAAATGTAACAAAGACTCGTAAATGTGGTAACAGGATGCTGATGTTGGGAAAGTAAAGGACTAATAGTCACAATTGGATATAGTTGGTATACTTGCAGCAAGTAGGCAGGTAGAAGACAATTAGTTGGAGAGTTGGGAGTTTGAGTCACTGATGCAATTTTCTTCTGGAATGTTGCGTGTAGGGTAGATTAGTCATGTCTGTCGTTAGCTGAGCAGGGTTTGCCGCGGAGGAACTTCACTGCAGGGGTTGTATGTAAATACAGGACGATTTTCGAAAGCAGCAGGGTCTGGAGCTTTTGGCGGTTAACTTAAGCTGACCACTGCCTAAGGGCCACGCCAAAGGGCCCTCTGGCGAGGCCCTCGGGCGCAGGCCCGCCAGGCACGGGCACGCCGGATGGCGCTTCTGTTTTTAAATGAGGAGCGCCTGCCCCGATTGGGCAGCACGCAGGGAGGCCGGGTTCCCGCTCCGGAGGCTCGATCCCCTGCAGGGAGAGCTGATGATGGTGCCGGGCTGCTGTTCAATGTAACTCAGTTGTTCTATGTAAACCGCTATGATTGCTCAAGATGGCGATATAAAAATCACACAAATAAATAAATATTGAGCCAAAAATCAGTCCCACCGAATGGCTCGATAATATCTGTATATGAAGAGGGCAAAGGGAATGTGGAGCAAGGGCGGGCATAAGAATTATTCATTTAGCAGTGATATTCAGCTTCTAAATTGATAATTTATACATTTAACTTAGGTCTGCAATATCCATATATTCACTGCCACTTTTTATACATTTGAAGTGGCATTTTAGAAGGAGACGTTGAGGAAGAATCTAGGATGTCCAGAGCAGAATATCTAAAAACCAGGAGAATGGTTCTGAACTCACTCTGTCTCCACCCTGAAAAATTAACATCTCAGTAACTGATTCTGGAGATGGGTCCCACACAGATAGCAGGGCCAGGTATGGGCATGGGCCTAGGCCATTTTACAAATGTGGGCATGCCCAGATTGCATGCCTGCAGAACCGGGTACATGGATACCACGGCCTAGGTAGGTCAGAAGGGGGGGGGGGGTGTCTATGTTATGAGACTAGCATGTCATGCCCTGACAGTTCATATACTCAGATGTGCAGTGGCAGGCCAGTAAAATGTTTGGAGTATGTATTTACAGGAATGTGTCTTTGACCAGGAAATATTAACCACTGCTATGTAAACATAATTTGCTCTTCCCCCTGGAAGCACTGCAGCCATGAAAAGAGCACATTTTTGGACTTTATTCATGGTCAGGAGCAGATATAGGCATGGACATCTCAACAACCCAAACACCAGACGTGCTTGTTCCTGTCTGAAATCATACTAAGATGTGAACTCTCGTGCTCCGCCCAGGCAATGCCTCCACCACACCCTTGTGCTACATGGACGTTTTCCCACCAGGGATGTCTAAATTGGCTCTGGGGGCATCTCCATGATTTGCATGTGTATGTGCCCATTTTCAGACATCCAACTCATGAATAGAGCTTCTAATGCAGTGTACCCCCAATAGTGGTGTTGAATATATGAGCTAAATTAAATGCATGCATAGTACGAGTGGAAGAGTAACCCTGTGGTTAGAGCAACTGCCTAGTTCCCAGAAGATCAAGGGTTGGATTCCCACTGGCACTCCTTGTGACCTTGGGTAAGTCACTTAACACTCCATTGCCTCAGAAGAAAGGCCAGGCAATCTACTTCTGGTGATACATTGCCAAGAAAACCCAGAGGCAGCTGGGTCACCAGGAGTCAGCACTGACTTGACAGCACTTTAAAAAAAAAAAAAAAAGTGTCACCAAAGCACAACTCAGAACCCACCTATTTTGTACAGCCTTCGATATTCCATCCGATTCAATTTAGTGCTCTCTATCAGTGTTTGCCCTTCCCACCTTTCCTTCTCCCCCTAATCTCTGCACTCCTTGTGTTGTCCCGTCTTGTGCTCCCCTGCTTTCTTATCCTTTATTCGTGTTCTTTTCTTTTCTAGGATTTATGTTATTTTATTCTAAACCAATCTGCTGTCACCACTAAGGGCAGTATATCAAATATTAATACATGAAATGAAATGTTCAGTAATTTTGTTCTTTATAATGCTTTCTACCATTTTGCCTGGTACTGATGTCAGGCTCACTGGTCTGTAGTTTCCCAAATCACCCCTTCAGATATTACAGATGATTTTAATGATAGCTCACAGATTACTAATAGTAGGTCTACAATCTCATATTTCAGTTCTTTCAAAACCCTCTTATGTATGCCATATGGTCCAGATGATTCGCTACACTTTAGTTACCAAATAGTTGCAATACATCTCCTGGTTTATCTTATTTCTGTGAATTCTTCTGATGCATCACCTTTAAATACCATTTCAGTCATGGGTAACTTCCCTACATCTTCTTCAGTAAAGACCAAAGCAAAGAATTCATAGAATCTCTCTGGTATGGCCTTGTCCCCTCTTAGTGCCTCTTTTATCCAGGGCCGTACCGATCGTGAAATGCGCCCTGTGTGACTTACGCGCCCCCCGCACCTCCATCTAGCCACTTTATGGGAGTGGGAGAGAAGAGGCGCGCACCCGATATGCAAGTCTCCGGCACGTTAAGCAGGTCTGGTCCCTCCCAGACCTGTCTGCTTAGCAAGCCGTGAGAAGGCTTAAGGGGCACATTTCGGCTGTCTACCATTGCCTGCTGCCACTGAGAGAAGAAAAAGTGGCGGCGGCAGGCAACAGCAGACAAATGAAATGCGCCCCTTAAGCCTTTGCGCCCTGTGCGGCTGCACTGCTCGCGCAGGGCTAGGTACAGTCCTGCTTTTATCCCTCTATCATCTAATGGTCCAACTGACTCTCACAGGTTTTTTGCTATGAATATACTTGAAAAAAATTTTATTATGCATTTTTGCTTCTACAACAAGCTTTTTTTCAAATTCTCTCTTTGCCTGCCTTGTCAATGCCTTGCATCTAACTTGCCATTGCTTATGTTGTTTCCAGTTTTCATCCTTTGGCTCCTTTTTCCATTTCCTGAAAGATTCTTTTTTGGCTACAATAGCCTCACTGACCTCACCTTTAAACCATGCTGGTAGTTTTTTGGACTTCCTTCTACTTTTCTTAAAGTGTGAAATACAGCTAATCTGGGCTTTTAAGATAGTACTTTTTAACAATGCCCGTGCTTGATGTAAATCTTTAACCTTTGCAGCTGTTCCTTTTAGTTTTTTATTAACTATTTTCCTAATTTTATCATAGTCTCCCTTTTGAAAGTTAAAGGTCGTACTGTGGATTTTCTTGCTGTCCTTCTTCCATTTATTAAATCAAACACGATTGTGCTATGATCACTATTGCCAAGTGGCCCCAATACCCTTATCTCTTGCACCAGATCCACTAAGGACTAAGTCCAAAATGGCTTCCCCTTTGGTCGGCTCATGAACCAGCTGCTCCAAGAAGCAGTAATTTATTTCATCTAGAAATTGTATCTGCCTAGCATGTTCTGCCATGACACTGACCCAGTCGATACCAGGGTAATTGAAATCACCAATTATTATTACTGTGTTGTAATTTTTATTAGCTTTCCTGATTTCTTTGAGCATTTCATTATCTATTTGTTCATTCTGGCCAGGCAGTCGATTGTACACCCCCACTGCCATCGCCTTCCCCTTTTTATATGGAATTTTGAAATGTGTTACTTGCTCTCTCTTTTCATTTTACAGTTAATGTGTAATGCTAAAGAACAATGGGGCATGTTTACTAAGCCCTGTGCTGGTAATACACGTGTGGGCTGGTTTACCATTGTGGGACTTCTCACCAATTGAGGCAGCTTTAGTTGCACTTCTGCTACCAGCATCAAGTGCAGGTAGCACAGGCCACAAACACACTAGCTGCACTGTGCTGGTAACATTCTTGTTCTGCCCAGTCACTGACTCAATGTGTGCTACCATGGTAACATGAGGTTTTCAATTTGGAGCCCCACATTACTTTTTAGTGCGACACTGAAACCACGTGCTAACCTCGCACTAATTAGTTAATATGCCCCAATGTCTATTTTTTATAACCTCTATTTTGTCAGTAGGTTGCATTCATTTTAATAAGTCTAGTAACTCATTCGGAGAAATCCAAGAATTAATTTAAGAACACTGGGGCTGGTTTACTACAGTACGCTAACTGGGTAGCATGTTTTTGGCACTATGCTACAAAGCTGATACTACCCGGGCAGTGCCCTTTTGGGCGGCACCTGTGGGAGAATGGGCATTCCCGTCATGGTGCCACTAGCACGGGCCTTGAAAGCCTGTGCTTGCCAGTACCTAGTGGGGAGCACAGAGGGTGGCAGTAGTTGCTCCCCATAGCAGTACTACCACAATAAGCTGCACTAAATTCAGGGGATGACTATCCCTGCCCACCCTGATCTAATGCAGTGCACACTACTAGTAATGTGGCCCAAATCCACATTACTAGCAAGGGGCTTAGTAAAGCGGCCCCATTGTTATATGATTTTGACAGTGAATGAGCAGACCTACAGGAAAATAATTAAAGTAATGCTTGGTATGATATCCTTGCCATCTTTTAGAAAGCTGAATTTAAATATAACATGGATGTGAAACAAAACAACTTTGGAATCTGTTGATTCATATTTCAGAATTGGTTGAACAGTGTAGAATATCAGGTAAAATGTAGAACTTGAAGAGCAGAGAAATATGTTAGTAAAGGGGCTTGAGGAATTTTGTAATATTGTATGTAACATTAAATATTACTTCTCATATGCAGTTTTACCTAAGGAAAAAAACTCGGGCATGGAGGTATATTAAGATAAAAATTAACTTTTTTAAAAAAATTTAAATAATGTCTTAGAAAGATATCTATAAAATTAAATGGATTTGTATTTCTTCTACCAGTAATATTTGAAAACGCAAATGTTTATGTTTTTTATGTTACATGAGGGTTTTCTTGTGAAAATTGCACGCTAATTAGAGCTTCTTTTTACATTTTTTATTTAATGAATTTTCAAAATATACGCAAGTATCCACTTGCTGAAAAAACATGGAGATATCAGAAATACATATCAAAGAAAATTAAATTTAACAAGGAAAACATCTCCTTTTAGACCTCAAATAAAAGAAAGGGGGAGAAGAGAAATTTAGTGGGACATGCTAATCAGAGCTTTTAATTACTTGTCTACCTGATAAATTGATGATTAAGAGGTGTCTCCAATGACTGACATTCTCAGAATGTGATTTGCACTTGCTTACAAGACTTGGCATGACTGTGATAAGAAACAAGAATGGGCTTTCACCGATGTTGATGAGAGACACTGATGTTTCCCTTCATTCAAATGCATTGATTTTTCTTTTAGCTTGCATCATAAATAGGCATTGGATAAAGTGTCACTCACTGAGTGTTTACATGGCAGAGAGAGAATCAATTTACTTTAGTTTAAAAGACAACCTTGTTGCTACATTGATTTTTATGAATGCCGTTGGTGTCTAGTGATCTAATGTATAATCTAAAATACTAAAAATCTAAAATACTAAGTAGGAAGCTTGCCCTAGTTTAGAAAGTAATGAAAATGAAATATATATATATATTTTAACAACAGAAAGTATACTTCATCTTTCTCTATTGAATAAACTGAATAGAAATCTAATAGTACAATGTAATACTTCTACTAAGGAAGCATGGTATTGGTATGCCCATGTGCAATCCAGTTATTCTTCTGTAGTCGATGATTTTAATCCTAAATACAGTTACATAAGGCTGATATTCAAAGAAGGCTTAGTACCTGAATTTGGTGCCTCCATTTTAGGAACCTAAAGTTGGAACTCAAGAATTGGGCTGAAAATTTTCTTAACATTTGGAGCCTCTAAACACTGGCATGTTACTTATTGCCTGTATTTCATAGTTGTTTGAGTGTAACAAATCTAATAAATCATCCAGAACAGAGAGAATATGCGAGCTGTCCAGTATGGGTTAATCTAGGCGCCAAATGTATTTATTTGTAAAATTTCTATACCAATTTCCCAGACCTTAATTTATAGTTTCTGTAAAATATCTTCTAAAAACATCAAAAATACAATAAATACACAAATCATGGGTAATTTTCTAAAGTCATTTAAGCTCATATGTGGCAATATCTGTGCATAAATGCCTTTTAAAAATTTTCAGCGGGCATAAAGCTATGCACAATGGCATGAATGCATGTACTTTTATTGTAGGCACTGGGGCATGGTCTCTTGGAGCACAGGTGGAGTCACAAGGTACATATGTTGGTTATTAAATATGCTAATGTACCTATGTCCCTGCATTATCTATGCAAAGACATTGACAACTCTTCTCAAGCAGGTATAATATCCATGCCTATAATTTAGGCGAGATTGCTGCAGGATTTGCACTAGTATTTTATGAAACACATAGAGCCTGATTCAGGAAGGGGCACGTCTGGGCTGTCTGGACGGCCCCGAGCAGTATCGGCCCATTTGGACCCAATGCTGAAACGCGGGAGCAAAATGTTCTCGCAGCATTCAGAATCAGGCCCGAGGACGGCCCAGCATATCTCTGCGGCTGCTGGGAGACATCAACACCGCCTCCCAGCTAGCCCACCACATCCCTGATGCCCTTTACCCCACCGCATGACCCACGATCATGTGCTGCCTGCTGATTCGGGCAGGGGCGGGGGACTGCTGGGGTCCGGCAGGCGGCTGGCAGCCACATTTGGGGAGGTGCTCCGCGCTTATTCCACCACAGGACTAGAAAAAGGGACTGCTACTTCTGCAGAGAGATCTGAAATTGTGAGTATATACTTCTGGGAATTTTCTGAAAGGACCTCTTTGTATTAAAGCTAATTAATCTGTGAACCCAGTGCTTTTTGTTAAATCAGTCAGGGCCTAGTAGCAGCAGGTTCTATCCAAGCAAGGACTGTTAATCACCCAGGAAGTTGGTCACAGCTTACCCCAGCAGCACAGGACAGGGTACTGTGTAGCAGCCCTCTTTTAATAAGTGTTATTCCCCTCACTCCCTCCCTCCCCAACACCCACCCACCCCTGGGATAATCGTAGCTTTATAGGTACTTACACATCTTAAAGGAAAGGAGGTGCTCTCAGGTGAAGCTTGTTATCCAAATCAATCATACACTAAGGACCTGAGATTAATTAAGCTTCAGGTGAACAAGGTATATTAAACGTATTAGGTACAGTTTTATTAGTATAAATATCCATAGCAACTCTTAGTAAGTAAAGAACTTAAAGATCTAAACACAAGCTTAAAACTAAGATGCAGACAGTAGTCCAGCAGCGAGATGGGGACTTTCCAGTCTTTTGCATTGAGTGGCACATATATGATTGTCTCCCAGTTGGTGAGAGGTCTTACGTGTGCACTAGGTGCAAGGAGCTCTTTGCTCTCAAAGAACGAGTCCGTTCTCTAGAAGCTAGAGTAGCAAACTTTGTAGACATAAGAAAGACAGAAAGGTACATAGACGAGACCTACAGGGATATAGTCCTGAAGTCCCACCTCCAATCTGGCAGCATCCCTGTTGCCATGGAGGAGAGAGGTCACGTGACAGGAGAGCATCACCGTGGTGTGGCAGGAAGTGATCCTGTAACTAGTACCTGTTCTCCAGGTGATGTAAAACCCTCTCGCACTGAGGAAGTTTCTCCAGGGCCATGTGCCCATGAAGGAAGGGTTAGGACAGTTGTTAAAGTTGGTGATTCGATCATTAGGCATGTAGGTGGCTGGTGGACATGAGGATCGCCTGGTAACATGCCTGCCTGGTGCGAAGGGAGCGGACCTCACACGCCACCTAGATAAGGTCTTAGATAGTGCTGGTACATGTCGGTACCAATGACATAGGAAAAGGGGACTGTTGTAGTTGTTATGGAAGGACAGACTAGATAGGCCATGTGGTCTTTTTCTGTCATCATGTTTCTATGTTTCTATGTTGTAGGGAGGTTCTGGAGGGTAAAATTTAGGCTTTTAGGTAGGAAGTTGAAATCCAGAACTTCCAGGGTAGCGTTCTCCGAAATGCTTCCCGTTCCACGAGCAGGATACAAAAGGCAGGCAGAGCTCCGGAGTCTCAATGCGTGGATGAGACAATGGTGCAGAGATGAGAGTTTTGGATTTGTTAGGAACTGGGGAAAATTCTGGGGAAAGGAGGGGCTCTTCTGAAGGGATGGGCTTCACCTTAACCAGGATGGAACCAGGCTGCTGGCATTAACCTTTAAAAAGGAGATAGAGCAGCTTTTAAACTAGATAATAGGGGAAAGCCGACAGTCGCCCAAGAGCGCATGGTTTGGAAGAATGTATCCTTGAAGGATACTACCAAAAGCAGAGAGGTTCCAAAAAAAGAGTAAAGTAGCCCAAATGCCCTCGAGTATGGAGCAGACAGAGCTGAAAGATCCCAAATTACCCATGCCTACCAATAGCCAGATTAATATGAATAAAATACAGTCTCTAAAATGCTTGTATGCAAATGCTAGAAGTCTAAAAAATAAGATGGGAGAGTTAGAATATATAGCACTAAATGAGAGGTTAGATATGATTGGAATATCAGAGACATGGTGGAATGAGGACAACCAGTGGGACACTGTGATACCTGGGTACAAACTATATCGTAATGATAGAGCTGATCAAATTGGTGGAGGGGTTGCACTCTATGTTAGAGAGGGCATTGAGTCAGAAAGCATTAAAGTTTTTCAGGAAACAAAATTTGCTGTAGAATCTCTATGGACTGAAATTCCATGTAAAAAGGGGAAAGCGAATGCAGTGGGGGTGTACTATCGACCGCCTGGCCAGAATGAACAAATGGATGATGAAATGCTCAAAGAAATCAAGGAAGCTAACAAAAGTTACAGCGCAGTAATAATAATGGGTGATTTCAATTACCCCGGTATCGACTGGGTCAGTGTCACGGCAGGACATGCTAGAGAGATAAAGTTCCTAGATGAAATAAGTGACTGCTTCTTGGAGCAGCTGGTTCATGAACCGACCAGAGGGGAAGCCAAATTAGACCTAGTCCTTAGTGGAACACCAGATCTAGTGCAAGAGATAAGGGTGTTGGGGCCACTTGGCAATAGTGATCATAGCATGATCGCATTTGATTTAATTAGTGGAGGAGGGATAGTAAGGAAATCCACAGTACTACCTTTTAACTTTGGAAAGAGAGACTATGATAAAATGAGTAAAATAATTAAGAAAAAACTAAAAGCAGCAGTTGCAAAGGTTAAAGACTTACATCAAGCTTGGGTGTTGTTGAAAAATACTATCTTGGAAGCCCAGACCAGCTGTATTCCACGCTTTAAGAAAAGGGGAAGGAAGCCAAAAAACTGCCAGCATGGTTTAAATGTGAGGTCAGAGAGGCTGCTGTTGCCAAAAAAGCATCTTTCAGGAAATGGAAAAAAGAGCCAAATGACGAAACCTGGAAACAGCACAAGCACTGGCAAGTCAAATGCAATCCATTGATACGGCAAGCAAAGGGAGAATTTGAAAAGAAGCTTGCTGCGGAAGCAAAAATGCGAAATAAAGACTTTTTCAAGTACATTCGTAGAAAAAAAACCTGTGAGAGAGTTAGTTAGTCCATTATAATTTGTAAATACATTATAATTTGTAAATTTATAATTAGTTAGTTAGTCCATATAATTTGTAAATATCTACAATGTAAATATGTTCTAATAGTTTACTGTTCAAACCTTATATTGTTACTTGTAAATAGTTCCACCTGTTCTATATAAAATGACTAGGTATGCTATTTCACATACCATATAACTTACTGTTCATTGTAAACCGCACTTGATACTTGGGAAAGAGCGGTATAGAAATAATTGTTAAATAAATAAATAAATAAGTTAGATGATAGAGCGGTTAAAGGGGCACTAAGAGGCAACAAGGCGATAGTGGAGAGACTGAATGAATTCTTTGCTTCGGTCTTTACTGAGGAAGATGTAGGGATGTTACCCATGACTGAAGTGGTATTTAAAGGTGTGGAAGAATTGTAGGAAATATTGATACATCGGGAAGATATATTACAACTATTAGATAAACTGAAGAGTAGCAAATCACCTGGGCCGGATGGTATACATCCAAGGGTGTTGAAAGAACTGAAATATGAGATTGCAGACCTGCTATTAGTAATCTGTGAATTTTCATTAAAATCATCTGTAATACCTGAGGATTGGAGGATCGCCAATGTAACACCAGTTTTTAAAAAGGGTTCCAGGGGTGATCCGGGAAACTACAGACCGGTGAGCTTGACGTCAGTACCAGGAAAAATGGTAGAAACCATCATAAAGAACAAAATTACTCAGCATGTAGATAGTCATGGCCTAATGGGAGACAGCCAACAAGGCTTTAGACAAGGAAGATCTTGTCTTACTAGTCAGTTTTTTTTTTTTTGAAGGTGTGAATAAACAGGTGGACAAAGGTGAGTCGGTTCATATAGTGTATCTGGACTTTCAGAAAGCCTTTGACCAAGGTCCCTTATCAGAGACTTTTGGCAAAACTAAAGAGTCATGGGATAGGAGGCAGTGTACTATTGTGGATGAGGAACTGGTTAAAAGATAGAAATCAGATTGTAGGGCTAAATGGCCAATTTTCCCAATGGAGAAAGGTGAATAGTGGTGTACCCCAGGGATCTGTGCTGGGTCCGCTGCTTTTTGACATATTCATAAATGACCTGAAAAAGGGAATAACGAGTGAGGTTATCAAATTTGCAGATGACACAAAACTATTTAAAGTTGTTAAAACCCAAGAGGATTGTGGAAAATTGCAGAAGGATCTTGATAAATTTGAAGACTGGGCATCAAAATGGTAGATGAAATTTAATGTGGACAAGTGCAAAGTTATGCACCTAGGGAAGAACAACCCAAACTATGGTTACACGATGCAAGGTTCCACATTAGGAACCAACACCCAGGAAAAAGATTTAGGCGACATTGTGGATAACATGTTAAAACCCTCAGCCCAGTGTGCAGCGGTGGCCAAGAGAGCAAATAGAATGCTAGGTATCATAAGGAAAGGAATGGAAAATAAAACAAAGGATATTATAATGCCTCTATATCGTTCCATGGTGAGACTGCACCTTGAATATTGTGTGCAATTCTGGTCGCCGTATCTTAAAAAGGATATAGCATTATTAGAAAAGGTTCAGAGAACAGCCACCAAAATGGTAAACAGGATGGAAGGATACTCCTATGAAGAAAGGCTAAAAAGATTAGGGCTCTTTAACCTGGAAAAGAGACGGCTGAGGGAAGATATGATAGAAGTCTATAAATTAATGAATGGAGTGGAATGGGTAAACGTAGATCAATTGTTTAAGTTATCAGAATATAGAAAGACTAGGGGACATGCAATGAAGCTACAGGGTAAACTATTTAAGACTAATAAGAGAAAATATTTTTTCACTCAACATGTAATCAAACTCTGGAATTTGTTACCGGGGATGTAGTAAAGGCTGTTAGTGTAGCTGGGTTTAAAAAAGGTTTGGACAAGTTCCTGGAGGAAAGGTCCATAAACCATTATTAAGAAAGGACCCAGGATATCAATGTTTGACCCAGTACAAACATTGTGGAACCTGTGTCTTTTGGGGAAACTGCTAGGTACGTATGACCTAGATTGGCCACTATTGGAAACAGGATACTGGGCTTGATGGACCTTGGTCTGACCCAGTATGGCATATCTTATGTTCTTATATAGGGCCATCACTGGAATCGGCCCTATACGTCTGCGGATCTGCTTGCCCATTCTCCGTCTCCATAACGCCTCTGCTCCCACAGCACACACAGTAGCTCTGTGCGTGCAGCAGGGGATGGAGGCAGAATACCGGCAAGGTCCTCTGCTCTCTGCCTCTTAGAATTGCGCTCATAAGCAGCTCTGTGTCTTTATAAAACAGGCTAAAATAGATGCATTCTTGCTCTTTTAACATAGGCACCCTGTTATAAAATTACCTTTGTTATGTATTAAAAGCTTGAGACTGGTTTCTCCTCCTTGCTTGCATAACTGCAAAATTGTGTGCTCTTTTTTTTTTCATTTTTGATGGGCTTGCCCCTTTATCAAACGGTCCCCATTTACTAACGCTTGTTATCTGCTGAAGATAATGTACGATAGCACTGGGGCCTTAAGGAGCCTTAAGGATGAAATACATATTTCCCTCACAAAGATTACAGGATTGAAAATACCCCTATCTATCTCGGTGTTCTTGCTGTGGGAAGTTATACAGGATGGTGCTCCTGTGAGGTTAAAGTGATTATTTCAACATCTGTTGTTAGCAGTTAGAATAGCCTTAGGGAGAAAGTGGATAAAGAAACACCCACTGTCTTGGTATGATTGGATGCAGAAATTTGGAAATATTGCTGTTATGGAAAAACTCATTTGGTGACAAGTGGCAAGCCAATTGTTTTGATACCATCTGTATTTTCTTTCTTTTATCTTTCTAAAGGACTGCCAGTCATTTCTCCCATGGTGTTATGGGGTCAGATTTTTTTTCTTTGAGAGCTGGCTGCTCTGTGATCAAGACCTTGCCTTTTTAAAATTTCTTCTAAGCCTTGTGGGATTGAGTGCTGAGTTCAAGACTGATAGAATCTTTAGAGGGGAATTTTAGAAGAGACGTCCAAGTGTAATCTGGGACATCTAAGCAAGAACATCTGAAAGAAAAGCAGGCACGTCCAGATGCAGATATGATTTCACTAACATGGAGATGCCCAATATGGATGTCTGCAGGGGTGTATGCACAGACATCCCCAGAACCATATTTCAGAACATGGACTTCTAGGATAGCCTAATGGCTAGAGTTGTGAGTTAGTAATAGGACAGTCAGGGTTCAAATCCCACTGCTAGTATTGTTGACATTGTGCTGATTACTGGGGATGATGGAGTGCTCTGGATGTTTTCCATCTAAAATGAGCACTTTTCTAATGCTTATTCATGCCTGGAGCAGGTCTAACTTTAGATGCGACGCCAGGCACCCATGACATTTCTGAAATCAGACAGGGATGTCCAGGATCCTGGGAATGCCCCAGTGATGCCTCATCCACGCCTCCGTTCAGAGTTGCATGATCTCATGCTGGGGACGTCCCTAGAGCTGGCTTCTAAAATGGCTTTAGATGTCTCTAAGTCTGTTTGCGGACATCCAGAGCACAAATACGGCTTCTAAAATGACCCCCTTAGTGAATATTATTTTCCGTCTGTTTGTGCTATAATTATACAAATCCCAGGTGCGTGTGTTGTGCACAACGCCAGTACACATGTAAGAAATGTCGCTAAAAAATTGCCCTGCACATACAAGTACGAACAATAGCATGAAAACATGTGTTCAGATACCATTTAGGTGTAGGTATTTTTGGGGATGGGTTTTGAGTAGAGAACGGCAGAGTGGTGATTTTCATGCATACTTTATGAAATACGTGCAATTGATCATATTACAGTTGTGGCCAATATTATTGGCACCCTTGCAGTTCAACCCCTTATTGTCCTCTATCTCCTAAAAAAAAAGTGGCCAGTGAAATGATTTTGGACTAGATATGTACTGTGATGACGAAGGCAGTTCAAAGGAAATGGAATGGCAGAAAAGTGAACCCTGTTCCTTTAAAAATGCTAGCATTCAGGGTTTCCCTAGTAACCAAAGACCTTTGAGTCAGAGTACAGCCAGCATCAAGCCCCGCCCATGTCAGCACGTCAGAGCTAGGTGGAATCCTAGCAGCTCCCACGTGTGCTGGGAGAAGGGTGTGGTCTCTAAGAAAGATCAGTTTAAAACTGCTGTATTTGAGCAGTCAGTTAGCACAGGCACGAGGACAGGCACAAGGACAGGCAGAGGAGCCTTGGGAGGCCCGAGTGCAGGGCGAGGAGTCTCGAGAGGAGCACCAGAAAGCAGCAGAGGAGCCTTGGGGAGCACGAGAAGAGCTGGAACCAAGAGCAGAGACGAGCTGTGGGATCTAGGAGCAACAGGTCCAAGGCAGACACAGCTAACTGGGAAATTGCCACGAGGAAGGCAAGCATTTGATGAGAGAAGGCAGCATGGCTTTGAGCAGGAAGGAGTGGAACAACTAAGAGGCCCAGAGTTCAGGCAAGTGTATGTTCCAGAGTCCCTGCATAAGAGAAAGTTGAAGGAGTTAGTTCCTACTGGAGGAAGTAACTCAGCAAGCCAGCTAAGCTGTAAAAGTAGAGAGAATAGCTTGTCTGCATTCCCTAATCTAAGTCTCTCTGAAGAAATAGAGCAGAAGAAACTATTGCTAGAAAAATTAAATGAACTGTTGCAGAAGCAGAGTAGTAAGCTCTACGACCAGGTACCCTCTGAGAACTGCTGCAATGAATCTGTAGAGGAGATGGAAGTAGAATCTTATGATAATGAGCCTGAAGAAATACAATGCTCATTTTGTAGGGCAAACAAGCCGGAGGTGTGCTGAAGCTAAAGCACATGTGAATGAATGAATGTTTAAAGTAGGGAAGCTGGTTTGAATGAAAGATACAGCAAAGGAAAATAACTGGAGGTTTTAAGCCAAGCTGTTTCTCCTATATGCTTGGAAGTGAAATGAAACTTAATGGACATTTTGAAGCTGTCTGTATGTGAGGAAGCTGTGAGTAAAACAGTCTTCCTGTGAAGTTAACTTGCTTTAAAGAAAGTTTACAGCCTGAGCTTTGGAAGCTAATTCCGGTGTCAAAGTTAACTGCTTAAACTGACCTACCTGTGAATACAACTTGTGAACTTTATTCTTTGTTTTTGGAGAAGAATCCATTTTTGAGTTCAGCACTGTTAAATTTGATGCAAGGGGAAAAATCCCAAGAAAATAAACACACTACTTTGCCTGATAGAATAAGTAAACTACAGTACCCAGCAGCCCTAGCTGGCGGCCATATTGGTGAACCTTATTCAAGGGGCAACAAGGCGACACTCTCCTGCTGCCCGGCTATACGCCCGGCCAGGAGGTGGCGACAGTACACATATTTAACACAAAGAATCAAATAAAACATGACCAATTAAAAAAGGAAATAGTAGGAAATAGTATAAAAACTGGGATATTGCTAGGAAATGATTATAGACACCCTTATAAACAATTCAAATCAGTTTGAACAGAAGAACCAAATTTCCCATTGCATTTACATTAGACACACCTGTGATCAGTTGTCAATACTCACATGACTTGAATCAACCAATAAATGATGTCTCTAAAGTTTAAAATGCCCACATTCACTCCCTGTTCCATTTTCACAATGATGAAGATGAGAGAGCTGCCCGAGACTATCAGAAAAGCCATTATCACCAAACATCAAGCTTCAAAGAGATACAAGGTCATCTCCAAAGACCATGGGATTCCATTGTCTATAGATCACAATGTTACTAAGACATTTTCTGCTCATGGAACTGTCGAGAACCTCCCAGGACATGGTGGAAAGAGGAAAATTTAATCCAAAAAATCTTCACAGGTTAGTTCGAGCTGTTGGAAAAACACCACGTACAACATCCAAAGAGCTTAAAGCTGACCCAGAGCAATCTGGAGTGGTGGTTTCATCACATACCATATGTCGTGCACTAAACAAAGAAGGACTTCATGGGCGAAGGTCAATGAGGACCCCACTGCTTACAGAGAGACAATAAAAAGAATGCCTGATCTTTGTTCAAACCCACCTTGAGAAACTACAGTCCTTCTGGGAAAATGTTCTATGGACAAATGAAACCAAAGTTGAGCTCTTTGGCAATGCAGACCAGTAATCTATTTACAGGCGTTGAAATGAAGCTTATAAGGATAAAAACACCCTTCCTACAGTTAAATATGGTGGAAATTTCATAATGTTATGGGGCTGTTTTTCTGCTTTAGGAACTGGAGGCCTGGAACATATTAAAGGAATCATGAAGTCAGAAGCCTATCAAGGTATTTTGGAGTGAAATGTGCTACCTAGTGCCAAAAGGTTAGGTTTGGGTCGAAGATCACGGGTTCTCCAGCAGGACAGTGACCCAAAACATACATCCAAAAGTACAAAAGAATGGTTAAAAAGTAAAAAATGGACTGTTTTAAACTGGCTAACTATGAGTCTTAATCTCAGTCTAATCAAGAACTTTTAGAAAGAACTGCCATTGGTAAAAGGAATCCTGGAAATATTCATGAGCTGGAACACATCTCAGTAGAAGAATAGGAGAAACTACCAGCAGACAGATGTAAGAAATTTATAGATGGCTACAAGAAATGTTTGGAGGCTGTCATCACTGTCAAGAGTTATGCAACCAAATATTAGTGAAGGGTGCCATTAATCCTGTCCGGGTCATATTTTGTTTTTTTTTCCCAAAAATTACTGCGTCTAAGTTGCACAGACATATATTTTTGTTGTTGTATACCTTTGAACATACTAGTAAAATATTATGATGGCATACAGTTGGAAAATTTCCAATTATTTCTCAAGATACTGTATACAACATATCTAAAATGCAAGGGTGCCAATAGTGTTGACCACAACTGTATATGTGCATAAATTTAGATCTGCTCTCAAGCTGGAGTAAATGTATGCAAATTCTGCAGAATTTGTGCACCTACGTGTCTTTATATAAAATAGGACCGAATTAAAGTGCCCACTTGCCCTCTCCACTTAGGCGACTTAATAAAATTAAAGTTTACATGTAGAAATAAATGCTTATGAAATTACCCTGGGGTATACACACATAAAAGTACATATTACTGAAACATCACCTTTTAAATGGTGTATACATACTTATTCTCAGTGTGGGGATTTACCAGAGCTGGAGCAGAATTGTAAGTTGTATACCATCTGTAATAAAATACATATGTATTCATGCAAACTTAGGCAGATCATTTGTGCCTCTCTCAGAATTGGTGTAAATATCTGGCCTTAGTGTCTAGTAAGGGGGGGAGGGGAGGCATTATGTTATAGTATAGCGCTACATATACCTAAAAAACTATAGAAATGATAAATTGGAGGCCCCAGGGCGATTTCCCACGTGGGCCTCGGTAACCGGGCCGTGTGGACGTGCACGAGCCCGAAAACGTGCCCGCAGTGGGATCGGCCCGACGCCGGAATTTAAAAGGATTGGTCCCGCGGCTTGAGGGGAGCCGTGAGAACCAATGGGGAGGCTCGCTCTAGCGAGCGAGGGTTTTGGCGTGCGGGGGGGGGGGGGTCGGAGAGGAGCAGTTGCATCCGGCAGGCTGTGAAGCTTGGGCACGGCGGTGGTCCCTCCCATCCCACCCCGATGAAAGGAAGCGTTCTGTGCGGGGGGGTTGTTGCAGCTGGGGGTGGCGGGAACCCGGAGGGTCCAGGGTCCGGAGCCGGAGCTGATAATGGGGCAGGGGTGAGGGGCCCCCGTCTGGGCAACCCCGTTGGGCTTTTGCTAATCATATGGCTAAGCCGAGTAAGGGGCGGTGTGGTTAAGCTAGCTGTGGGGCTTGTCCTCGGCGGTGGCGGAGTAGAGGCTCGCCTTGCTAATCACATGATGGGTGTGGCCGTATTTGCCAGAATGATAGTTATGTTGAATGGCATTGGTTATTGTTCAAGTTCAAATAAAGCTGCGACCGGTTTTGAATTCCCAACCAGGTGTGAGACTGTTTTTGTTGGGGGGGGGGTGAGGGGTTTGAAACGGAATGGAACAAGTAGCAAGGGGGGAGGGGTGAAGGGCGAGCACGGTCCGGCGTGTCTCGGTTAGCAGTAGTAGTAAGGCCATACAGGGACATATGTTGTCTTTATAAAATAGGCTCAGCATATTCACTTATGTGCCTTCATAGCCTAGGTAACCTCTTATAAAATAACCTCTTACTGCATTGCATGGTCAGTGGTATTTTAGTGTGCATGCTAAAATTTTTAGCAAGCATGAGAATAAACTGTTCTAGGTTTTAATTTACTTTCTGTTGGATATTTTACCTCAGCATGCAGCCTTGCTGTAATTTTAGGAAGATAAATGTATTCATCTTTTAGTCAGCCTGTCATTTCACCTAGAAAATGATGATTGAAACCGCACGACCATAAACACTCTGGAAGTGTTTTCAGATCTACTGATGCTAGGAATGTGTAGATTTAAGGAAATAAAATATTAGATTTCTTATTAATTGGACCTACAATGATAATATAACCATTTTCATGAATATGTGCAATCGTGCATATTGTATATTTATAGCTATTGTATTTCCAGGCTTAATTCATTTTACTATCCTGTATACTGTAAACATTGAGGCTGGAATGTTAACTGAATAGTAATTTATAAGTTATGCTGTTTTAGTAATTTATTTACTATACTGCCATGGAGTGGTGGTGATGGGGGTAATAATCTTATGTATGCATACAGCTTGTGGTGCTATCCATATGTGTCAGGGCAAGACCCTGAAGGATGGAAATCTTAGCCATTAGAGCAAGCTGAGGCCAGCGAGATGAAGACCTTGTCAGGTAGTTCTTAGGGCTATAGTCTTAGGTATCACGGACTGGCTGGGCCTTAACAGGGTTCCTGGGAAATAGATATCTGCAGCAACCTAAATAATATCAGTCTGTTTGCTATAAAGCAGTGATTCCCAAACGTTTTTCCGATGTGACTCCATTTTAGCAATTGGAAATTTATGTGACACCAGATGGCAACCAAAGCAAATTATTACTCAGATATAGGCAGCACATTCATTGTGTTTCTTAAGGATTCAGTAAAATATGAATACATAAATCTGTGCTTTGTAAAGTAATCATCTGATATACTCATCATGCAGAGATACAGAAGCCTTCAAGTTACCACAGAGGTTTCTCAAGCTCCTTCCACAGCATCTAACCAGCCTACCACTTTTTAGATGGAGCCTGTGGGTAGATGGGTTAGGAGAGTATCTGCAAGTGCATAGTTGAGGAGTGCGTGAGTGTGAATGGATAGACACAGTCAAACACCCATGCCTATCCATCCATACTCAAATCTACTCACGTTGTCAAAGTGAGTAGATTTGAGTGTGTGGAAGATTAAGTGTGTGGCTGCATGCATAGTGAGTGTGTGGAAGATTAAGTGTGTGACTGCATGCATAGTGAGTGTGTGGAAGATTAAGTGTGTGACTGCATGCATAGTGAGTGTGTGGAAGATTAAGTGTGTGACTGCATGCATAGTGAGTGTGTGGAAGATTAAGTGTGTGACTGCATGCATAGTGAGTGTGTGGATATGGTGTGTTAGAGAGGAAGGAATTGGGATCTATGTGTGTGTGGGGGTGACAGAATGAGTGGATCTAAGCGGGTAGATGACTGAGTGAGTGTGTGACTGCATGGGTGGAAAGTGACTAGTTGCAGTGGTTTTGAAAGGACGTGAGGAATGACTCACTCACGACTTTCCCACTTTTCCTATCACTATTGCCATTGACTGAGCAGGAGAAGATAGTCAAAGGCGCCCTGTTCTTCTGCCATCTCTGCTGTTTAACCATTTTTGTTTCCTTCCCTTCTCCCTCCCAAGTCCTTTTGTTCTGCCTTCCTTCTAGTAGCGGAAAAAGACCGCAAGGCTCATTTAATCTTCCTAAGTTACTTCTTGGTACACAGGAAGACAGATTTAGGCATAGGCAACAAACAACTGCTTACTAGGGTATCAAATGTTAAAGATACCAAGTACCCAGTATAAAAAGAAACCTTCTCTTGCTTACTTTAGGGTTGTCTAACAATGCCACTTTAAAGATGCCATTCATTTACCTTTCAGGAACTGGGCTCTAAATAAGAATTGAGCTCAGGTCTCGCCCATCCAAGCTTCATGCTGCAGAACTACCTGATTGGTCCCTTCTGAAGATCCCTTGGACTGTTTGTTCCCCTGTGCCTATTCGTATATATCCTGGAACTCATATATTCATATACTCCTATATATCCTGGAATATATTCTGTCCTCATATAGCAGTGCTATGTGACTTGTTCTCTGCTGATCCTTGGTATCTGACCTTTGCTTGTTCATCATCAAACTATTCTGCCTGTTCTTGGGCTTTGCCTCTGCCTGCTGGCTTGGATTGGTTTCTTACTCAGTTCTTTGCCTGCCTCCTTCTCTTCCTGGTGATCACTCAATCCTGCTTGGAACATCCATGCTTTCAAGTACTGGCAGCTTCAGAAGGCTCAACCCCAAAAGGAAAGGGAGCTCTTATAGGTAAAGTTGCGCCTCCATGATCTCTGGAAGTGTTCTAGAGTGTGTCTGGCCATGATAAAGGAGTCACTACATTGCCTCCACCCCTGATTTCCAGTCTCCAAATCTCATGTAGGGTCCCTGCCCTCACTCTCTGACCCTGCCTTTAGGTGCTAAAATCTTAACTCCAACCCTGGTGCAATGCCATAGACCCAGTTGATCACCATCGTTCCCTTCTAGAGATCCCCTGTACTTATCCTAGACCTTCTTGAATTCCATTACTCTTTTTGTCTGCACCATCTCTCCTGGAAGCCATGCAATGCATCATCAGATCAAAATATCTTTGGTAATTTAGAGCAGATGGCAAATTATTTTTAATTTTCAAAATAATGCAGTGATTCTTCTATGGTTGTGACTAGTTGGGTGATTGATACTATGTTTAAATGGTTGCTTCATAGAGTATACTCTTATGGTCTTTTCTTAGGGTTGGTCTTGATAAGATACTATAAGGCATAGAGTAATAATAGGTTTTGAGGCATTTTTACTAAAGTACAGTAAGCTTTTGCACCATTTATTTTGAGTAAAAGTTAAAGCGCAGTAAGTGCAAAATCATGCATTAACTGTCAGGGATATGCCCAGCATGTTCCCAGCAATCGCTGCACTGAAACGTACCCTCAATCTTGGCAGTACATTAAACACCACTCATTGAGATGACATTGAATGCACCCACACTAATTGCAGAATTGAGTTAGTGTGGGGTATGTACCCTTGTGCTAATCATGCCCAGTTGCCACCCCATTGCACGATGTGCAGTTAATGTGGGAATTAGCATTCAGTAACTGTTATGCTAGTTCGGTAACAGCATGGGCCCATGCTCAGAGTTCCAGCATGCTAATTTCTTGCATTAACCGTTTAACACACTTTAGTTAAAGGGCCCCTTTGCTATTAAAATATATTTAACTGCTGCTCTATCTTTCTGTGATGGAGAATGTTGTATTTATCTGGCAGCTATTTACTAATTTTAAGGAGTGGCCAAAATGTGAATACTTTTAAACATTTTTATATGTTCCTCCAGTACTGCCACAAATTGCAATAGGTATCAGTCCATTTAAACATGATAGATGAGAAATATTTAAAAGACATTAATAGGACATGGTGGTGTAGAACCTGTTTGCATTATCTTTCAGTATGCTATATTCTACTAAATATATATGATTTATTGACTCCAGATATAGAAATTAAGATGCTCAGAGCATTTGTTAACTATGGCGGTGCCATTTATAGCTTTTTTCTTAGCAGTTCACATTAGTACCATGCTGTTTAGTTCTTATCAGTACTCTTCATGCTAGTGAGCATTGGGTGTGTTGCTGGATAAATTCATTGTATCACTTTTCAGTTCATTACTATTTTCCTCTATAATACTCCCACTTAACTTCCCTTTCTCCTCCCACATTAAGAATTCATCAGTGCTATGCTACAGGGTCCCCCTGGAAAAATTGACACTACAATTCTGTAGTATAAGATTTATTACTGTGTAGATGAAGGGAAAACAAAACTTAATACAGAAGGAAACAGAACTGGCAATCAGAATATTTTATAGACCATAGTTACATTATTCAGTACACTGGAGTTTAATGAAATGCAGTATAACAGATGGTCAGCTGGAAAGGAGACAGCATTGTATGAACAGTTATTGTTTATTGTTTATTACACACTTGATATACCGCCCCCCATTACATCGGGGCGGTTTACAATTCAAAAAAAAGAAAGAAAGGAAATACAATCAATATAAACAGGAAAGAAAGTGAGATTCAAAAATAAAGGGAAAAGAGAGTCAAGGGATTAGGGGGGAAGGTTGAAAGTGGAGGAGAAAAGGTGGGTTTTCAGGAGAGAATGGAATTTGGGGTAGGACTCTTCCAATCGTAAGGCAGTAGGCAGGGAGTTCCACAGGGAGGGGCCAACATAGAAAAAGGCTGACTGTCTAGTTACCTGCAGATGTGCTTGTGAGGGGGAAGGGAGGTGTAAGCGGTTGATATGAATAGAACGAAGGCTCCGGGTGGGTGTGTGAAATGTTAATAGGTCGGCTAAGTACTGAGGTCTATGAGAATAAATGGCTCGATGAACTAGTGTGAGGATCTTAAATTTTGTTCGAAATATTACCGGGAGCCGATGAAGCTGTTGAAAAATAGGAGTGATATGATCGCGGGGGGGAAGCATGGGTAATCATCCGGGCCACAGTGTTTTGTAGGAGTTGTAGCCGTTGACGCTGATACTGAGGGATACCGACAAATATGGAGTTGCAAAAATCCAACCTGGTAATGACAAGTGAAAGAAAGAGAGTGATCAAAGCTTGAGGGGATAAGAACGGCCGGACAGCACGAATGCTCCGGAGACAAATGAAAGAACGTTGAGAAACCTGGGAGATGTGATCAGCGAACGTGAGAGCGCTGTCGAGCAGAACACCTAAATAACGGAGCTTAGGCACTAGGGAAATGGGAGAGCCTGAGAAGGAGGGAGTAAGTGAAGGGCAGACAGAACTGTGAGGAAACCAGATAGCAGCAGTTTTGGAGACGTTAAGAACAAGGCAGTTTGAGGATAACCAGGTAGAGACCAGGGATAGGCACTCATTTAGCGGAGTGATGTCAGGATGGGAAGAGGAGGTGTGGTGCAAAAGGAAAATGTCATTGGCATAGTAATACCCTGAAATACCTGATTGCTGAATTAGTAATGTTAAAGGGGCCAGGAACACATTGAATAATAGTGGTGCAAGGACCGAACCCTGAGGGACACCACAAGTGAGAGGAAAGTGGTCTGTGGTGGATGAAGCAGAGAACACAGCAAAAGTGCGAGCATGTAAGAAAGAGTGGAACCAGCGATAGACAGTACCTTAGGGCAGGAGCGGGCAGTCTTTAGAAGTGATATACTTGAGGACAGAATGGTATCTATCTCTTTAGCTTGATTTGAAATCGTCTATGATTCATTGTTAGTATGATGCCTTTGTGCAGTCTTTTTGGCAGAAGCAGAGAGGGAGAAAGACACAGTGACATCAGTAACCCCTTATTCTCCTTCTATCTCCTTTCCCTATTGAACCCCTTGTTTCTCTTGTTCTGTACTGTCTGTCTTGATTAGATTGTAAGCTCTAGCAGCAGGGACTGTCTTCTGTATGTGTTTGTTCAGCGCTGTGTATGCTTTGTAGCACTTTATAAATGATTAATAGTAGTAGTAGTATTAAGGAACTGCAGACTGCAGTACAAATGGGTTTCTCAAACCTATGAAGGAGCTCTTATTTATAGTGCTGAGAAAAGTATTATGGTTGCCCCCTCCACCCCCAGATGGTCTGTATTTTAGCACAATTTATACTCAAACATGAGTAGATTCATATATAAACTCAGATACGAGAGAAGGAAAATTTCATTGAATAAGTCAGAAAAAAAAGGATATATTTTATTTATTCAACAAAAAATATTCATTTTTACTAAAGGGCACTAGCTGTCAGCGTCTGGTCTGGTGCACACTAAAGGCACACATTGGACACGCATTGACATCTAGCATGGGGCCTTGACAGCACTGCCAGATTTTGCTGCTAGCTGCCCATGGCACATTAGGGTTGGGGCAGAGTGTGGGTGGGATGAGCTCCATGCGGGCAGCACGGCTGTATTACCTTCATGGCGGCTGGTAGTGCAGGTGTATTCATCGTCACCTCCATAGGTGGAATTGAGTGCACCCACACTATTGCGCCGCAGTAACTGCTGAGAACATGCTTTCCATGCTTCCAGCAGTTAACTCTGTGGTGTTGCCCTAACGCACCATGGACTTGCACATTATGGGTGCATTTGGTGCAACACCACAGCAATCTATAGTAAAAAGGCCCTAAGTATCCTTGTGTGAAAAGAATGTGAACCCTTCATTCAGTAACTAGTGCACCTCCTAAAACAGGAATAACTTCAAATAACATTTTTTTTTAACATTAATCAGTCTCTCACATCACCCTTGAGAAATTGTGGCCCATCCTTCCTTGTAGAACTATTTCAGCTCTGTAACATTTGAGGACTTCCTTGTAGGAACAGCTTGCTTCTCCAAGAACAAGCAGGAAGTCAGTCCTCACATATGGGTGACGTCGACGCCGACGGAGCCCTCGTGCGGAGCAAATCCCCAGCTTTCAAAGAAAGCCTTTGGGAATTGCATCACGTATGTGCGGTCCCCTTCCCGCCCAAGGGTGCCATCTTGCTCAGTCTCTTTTTTTCCGTGGATCCCTCAGGACGTAGTCCAATTGGCCCCGTGGAAAAAGTGCTTAAAAGTTAGAAATTCGGCTTTTTTCCTCCTCAGATCGACACCGATCCGCTTCCTGCCTCGGCTCAGTACACTGGTATCGAGTCCGGTTGAGATTTTTAGGTTTTTGTCCTTTGTGAATAGAATTCACGCTCTTTTTATTTTTCACTGGCAGCCTGAGTCTTCGACCTCGAAGGGGTACTTTTTCCCCGATGGCTGCCAGCGGGTTTAAAAAATGTGATCGGTGCACCAAACTAATGTCCCTCACCAATACACATGACTGCTGTCTTCGCTGCCTCAGGCCTGACCACGATCCGAAGGTCTGTGGCCCATCTAGGAAAATATCCTCGAAGGCTCTGAGAAGCCGCCAGCAGCAGCATGATATAATTTTTTTCTGAGTCCATACCTTCATGGGGCTGGACCTCGTCTGAGGTCTCGGGGGGAACACTCCGAGCCCGAGCGTCGTAGGGGTTCCTCGGAAAAGGAGTCTCCCTCAAGGGAACATCGAAGGAAGAAGAAACCCTCGAAGGTGACGTCGCTGGATGGCTCCGAACGGCCTGGTCCCTCCCGGGACCGATCGCAGAGCACCGACCGCCGACCCGGGTCCAATGTTCCCTCTAATTTTCTGTAGGCTGTGTGCGCATAAAATATCAGCTGTGCAGCTTTTGAAGGAAGGTTCAATTTTGTGTGCGCGCCACATAATGACACTCAGAGTTATATACTTTAAAATTTGACTACACATCAGAATACAGTATGTACACCACATTGATTTTAATCAAATTAAATGAAAATAGACGATTACTAAATGAAGTGGAAAATTTCTAGTAATTACAATCACAAATGTGGTATTATTTCAGTTAATTTTTATTGAAAGCCATAGTTATTTCATGTAAATAATTTATGTATGGAAGAAGAGTTCATTCTCAAAATTTTTCTCTTTGATCTTTCAAATTTACCCATCTGAATAAATTTTATCAAGGTCTACTGATCCGCCATCTTGAAGATGACTTTTAACACGCATCAGCATTTTCAAATGCTCTAAATGTACGCGATTCCTTATTTTGGTTTTTAAACTGTTCATCAAGCTGAAACCACGCTCACAATCTGCACTAGAAGCCAAAAATGTCCCACCAATATCCATCAATTTCGCTAAATCTACAAAGTGAGCATTCTAAAACGCCAAAGTCACCATATCCGGAAAACTGTTTATCAGTTTGCTTTGATTTTTTCTGAGACGAAAAACTTGAAGTCATTGAACTGCTGAATAACAATATGTTCCTCCATAAGAAATTGTTTATACTTTAAGCAGAGTGATCGACGTTTTCCTGTTCCTGCACCATATTCATGTTATAATATAAGAAAAAGTCGGCATTAAGAATACATATAAAGGTCAAATAAATGATTAAAATATCTTAAGAGAACATATAAACCCTCAAGTAGTTAATACTAATATAAACATAATCAATAAATAAATGAGAAAACAAGCAAAGACAAGGGTGTGATTAATGACAAAATGGAAGCGCACCTCTGTGTTCCAATATGCAATTGAAACCAATCCGTGTCACTAAAGAAAATAGATAAACTATGTAAAACCATGATCAAAAATGTTAAAACTGCAGCAGTAGAAGGAGTCAGCAGAACCAAGGAACCAATTGCATATATAAAAAGAACTATTAGATGTATTTAAAAAATAAATATAATATAACTTGAGATTATCAACTATAAGTTGAAAAAGATCAAGAGAATTGAACTCAAACTACCAAAAAAACCCTGCTACCTTCTCTCTTTAAACTACTCTTTTTTCCTTCCTCCCCCCCCCACCCCCTGATGAAAACTAACTTACCCTAATTAAACTAAGCAAATGAAGGTTCTCAGCAGAAATCCTGAAAAGACCGCGAAGGAGAGTCCCCCCTCGAGCCCCCTTCCTGCTCAGTACCGAAGTCTTCAGGAAACAGCCATGAATCTCCCACACAGCTGCTATGCCTTCCTCAACCATGCAGCCCACAGCTGTGCACTCAAAAACACCTACAGAGGCTTTCTGCCTAACATGGTGCCTCCCAGCTCCCGAAATTAGCGATCCAGACCGACAACCCTACCTGCATTGTCTCTGCCATTGCCTCCGTTCTGCAAAAGGGGCTCTGATGCTGCCTGTCTGCCCTGTGCTCAGCCGTGCTCCCTAGCTTCAGCGACAAGGAGAGGGCCTGGAATCGCTTCCTCCGGCTCAATGTAGACCACGCGGACGACCAGGGCAGGGAATGTGAAGCCGCGTGGCTGGCTGGCGGTGCCTCAGACAGCCTCCTCTGCCCCCGCCTCCTAGTCCTAGGCTCCTTCCTGTTCTCCTATTGGTCGAGGTCGGACTCATGACGTGTCACATGTGAGAGGAGAAGAGGACTCAGAAGTGACGTTGTCATGTGACATGAAAAATGGCATGTAGATCGCTGGCGCGGCTGCGGCGCCGCATAGTCTTAAAGACATCCAAGATTTGAAATGAAATGAATGAAGTGAAAAAAGCCAAAGCAGATCCTTGTGCGCTCTGTTTTAATTTGTGTGCGCTCGCTCGGAGAGGTGTGTGCGCGTGCACACGCGCACAGCTTAGAGGGAACAGTGCCCGGGTCCTCGGAAAAGGAGCACCCAGCAAAGCTTCCTTGCCGGGAGATGGAGCAGCTAAGGCAGGTAGCAACTGTCCTCGTTGAGGACTGCCCTCCGGGGGAACCGGCGTCGGACCCAACGATGTCGGGACCCAGCCCAGTGGATGCGGAGCCTTCTGAGCTCAGTCTCAGAATGGTGGCCCTGGAGTGCAGTATGACTGCCTTCATGGAGCTGCAGCGGGTGCTGATTGCCGGTCTCACCAGTTCCTCTGCCCTCACCACTGGGACACCGACGTCTAAGTCAATCCCGGAGGCCGAGCCGATCCTCGAGACCATGCGGACTATAGTCGATCCTCGGCCGAGGTCCCTCTTCAGCTTCCTGTTTGGGGCCGAGGTCAGCATCACCGGTTCCACTGGCCTCAGGGCGGTCGATGCCGGAGCCCTCAAAGCTGGAGCCCCTCAATTCCTCCTCGGAAGCCTCGGGCTGGGAGATGGAGGAGGAAGGCCCTTACTGTACCCATGCCTCCGATCCTGGAACGATTGATGCTCTGCATGTGGGAGATACCGGCGTCGGTGCCGGTGATCAGCAAACGGATCGATTCCATGTACCAAGTCCGTAAGAGCCCTGGATTTCAAAAGGCACAATTCCTGCACAACTCCATGGTTGTGGAATCGGCCATGTGCAGGCTGAAGAGCCGGAAGACGCACTCCTCGGTGCCTCCCGGCAGGGAGGCCCGCAACCTGGATGCCCTCAGTAAGAAGTGCTTCCAGGGTTCTATGCTGACGTGTCGAATCCAGGCTTACCAGCTGTAGATGGGCATGTACCAACGAGACCTGGTGAAGGAACTTGCCAGATTCTCAGCTGGTCTCTCCGAGGGACCTTTGCAATGCTTCCAGAGCCTGTCCACCGGTGTCCGTGAGTGCTCAAAGTTCATGACTCGAGCAGCCTATGACGGGTTCGAATCAGCGGCCCAGGTAGCTGCGGCAGGCATTGGTGTACGCCGCCAGGCATGACTACAGTCGTCAGACCTTGAGCAATGGGTTCAGGACAAGTTGGTCGATGTCCTAGGCCAAGGAGAGAACCTCTTTGGCAAACCCATGACCGACAAGGCTGCAGAGATAGAGTCCAAGTACATACCAGGACAAGGCTTTCATAGAAGACCTCTGCCCCTTCTTGAAAGAAGGGCTCGGGTAAAAAGCCCTTTTACCCATGGAAGGGTGCCGCTTACCGAAGCTATCCCCATTTTCAGGCCTCCCCCTCTCCCCCAACAGGGGCAGCAGGCCAAGGGACAGGGGCATGGCCCGCGTAAGCAGAAAGCCCCCAAACCCCAAACATAGGTTCCGGCCCAGCCTGGTAGTGGCTTTTGACTATCTGGCATGGCCCCTCTCCCCACAGGGGACAGGCAGTGCACAGGAGGAAGGCTTGCCCTGTATGCCCACAGATGGACAGCCATTACCACCGACGCAGATAGTTCATCAAGGCTATCTCCTTCATTTGACCCAGATACCTCCTCCTTACTTTCCAGGAGAGCCCCTCAGGTCTCCTCTTCACCAGGACTTTATTCTGAAGGAGTTGCCAGGTCTTCTCAAGGATCAGGCGGTAGAACCGGTGCCCCACCACCTTCAGGGCAGGGGCTTCTATTCCATGTACTTTCTGGTACCAAAACGAACAGGAGGCCTCAGACCCATCCTCGACCTGCGTAACTTAAACAAATTCCTGGTAAGGGAGAAGTTCAAGATGCTCTCACTTGGAATATTGCTGCCTTCTCCAGGACCAAGCAGGAAGTCAGTCCTCACATATGGGTGACGTTGGCGCCGACGGAGCCCCCGTGCGGAGCATTTCCCCAGCTTTCAGAGTGCCATCTTGCTCAGTCTTCTTTTTTCCACGGAGCCCGATGGACGTGAGTTCATGTCACCCAGTAAAAAAGTGATTTTCTACGTTTTTTTCATGGTTTTACCCAGTTCAATGCTGGTTCCCCTTCCCGCCTGGGCCAGGTACACCGGTATCGAGCCTGGAGTTAGTTTTTTCGTTTTTTGTCCTTCGAGACTAGCGTTCGCGCTTTTTTTGTATGTTTCACTGGCAGCTCGGTCTTTTGGCCTCGCAGGGGCCCTTTTTCCCCCGATGGCTGCCATCAGGTTCAAGAAGTGTAATCGGTGCAAGAAACTTATGTCTCTCACCGACACATGACTGCTGCCTCCGATGCCTCGGGCCTGACCATGACCCGCTGGCCTGTGGTCCATGCGGCAAGATGTCGTTGAAGGCGCTGAGGAGCCGTCAGCATCTTTTCTGACTCCGTGTCTGGCCTGGCCTGGACTTCGTCAGAGGCCTCGACATCTCGGGAGTCCGACCCCGAGCACCGTCGAGGCCGGGAACACAGAAGGAAGAAAAAGCTTGCGAGGACGACGTCGGTGGATGCTCCTGGCTCCTAGAGGGCCAGGTCGCATAGCCCCGACCGATGCCCCGGGCTCTCGGAGTAGGAGAGGCTTTCGACGTTACCTCGTGTGGAGCCGGAGTCCCCGAGTCACGTGAGTGCAGTTGTCCTCGTGGACTCCCCCCGGGGGAGACGATGTTAGGCCCGACGCCGTCGGGGCCCGAGTCGGGGGCTTTTGAGTCTCCTGAGCTTGGACTAAGGTTGACGGGCTTGGAGAGCAGCTTGGCTGTCTTCATGGAACAGCAGCGGGTGCTGATCGCTGGTCTGACCGGTGCATCTGCCCCGACCACCGGGACCTCGACGTCCAAGTCGACCCGGAGACCGAGCTGATCCTCGAGTCGATGAAGTCTCGAGTCTATCCTCGATCAAGGTCTCCCTCGACCTCCTGTGTGGGGCCGAGGTCATCGACGCCGATACCCTCGGTGTCGGGACGGGTGGCATCGAAATCCACACAGCCGGAGCCGCTCGATTCCTCCTCGGAGGAGTCGGACTGGGAGTTGGAGGACGAGGAGTGCCCGGACACCTTCCGGACCTGGTGCGTCCCTTCGGACTCACCGGAGTCTGAGCCTCGGAGAAGGTCCCCCCCAGAGGATACCCGGTTCTGTGACTTCGTTAGGGATATGGCCAAAGCTTTGGCCTTCCCCGCGGATGCCGAGGAGGAGCCTCGAGCCAAAGAGCTCGATGCACTCCAGTATGACTCTCCGCCTAAGGAGGCCTTTACTGTACCGGTTCCTCCGATGCTGGAACGGCTGCTCTTCCACATGTGGGAGGCACCGGCCTCGGCGCCAATTCTTAACAAACGGGTCGATTCCATTCATCGAGTCCGTAACAGCCCTGCGTTCCAGAAGGCACAGCTACCGCACCACTCCATGGTTGTGGAATCGGCCATCCATCATCTGAAGAGTCAGAAGATGCACTCCTTGGTGCCCCCCAGCCGGGAGGCTCGGAACCTGGATGCCCTCGGTAGAAAGTGCTTCCAGAGCTCTATGCTGTCTTGCCGTGTCCAGACTTACCAGCTATACATGGGCATGTACCTCCGAGACCTGGCGAAGGAAATTGCCGGGTTCTCAGCTGGCCTCTCCGAGGAACCTTTGCAGAGGTTCAAAGCTTTCTCCTCGGGGATTCGAGAGTGCTTAAAGTTTATCTCTCGAGCAGCCTATGATGGCTTCGAGGCTTCGGCCCGGGTAGCCGCGGCTGGCATCGGTGCACGCTGTCTGGCCTGGCTACAGTCATCAGATCTGGAGCCATGGGTACAGGACAAGTTGGTCGATGTCCCTTGCCGAGGTGAGAACCTTTTTGGCAAACCCATGGCTGAAAAGGCTGCAGAAATCGAGACTGAGACTCTCACCAGGACACGGCTGTCCAGAAATTCTTCCGCCCCTTCTCAGAGAAAGAAGAGCTCGGGGAAGAAGCCCTTTTTCCCAAGGAAGGGTACTGCCTACAAATCCTACCCTCAATTCCAGGCCTCTACAGCTCCCCAGCAGGGTCAGCAGGCCAAGGGGCAGGGACATGGGCCCCGTAGGCAGAAAACTTCCAAGCCACCAGCTCTGGCTCCTGCACAGAAGGGAGCGGGGTTTTGACTCCCACTGCATAGCCTCTCCTCCACAGCTGGCTCCACTCAGCACAGGAGGCCAGCTGACTCTGTATGCCTACAGGTGGTCAGCCATAACAGGGGATGCCTGGGTACTGAGCATAGTCCAGAAGGGCTACTTGCTCCAACCAGTTACCCCCTCCTATTTTCCAGGGGAGCCTCCAAGACTTCCTCTTCACAGGAACCTCCTCCTTCAGGAGTTGGCAAGTCTTCTAAAGGAGCAGGGGGTGGAACTGGTGCCTCACCGCCTGAAAGGGCAAGGCTTCTATTCCAGGTACTTTCTGGTACCAAAAAGGACAGGAGGCCTCAGGCCCATCCTAGACTTGCAAAATCTCAACAAGTTCCTGGAGAGGGAAAAGTTCAAGATGCTTACCCTTGGGATACTGCTGCCCTACCTCCAGCAGGGAGATTGGCTATGCTCCTTAGATCTAAAGGATGCTTATACTCACATCCTCATTCATCCAGACCACAGACAATATCTCAGATTTGTAGTGGGAGGAAATCATTTTCAGTACAGGGTACTTCCCTTTGGCCTAACCTCTGCTCCCAGGGTTTTCACCAAGTGCCTGGCGGTGGTGGCAGCCTATCTCAGAAACCAGGGCATCTTTGTCTTCCCATACCTGGACGACTAGCTCATCAGGGGTCAGTCTCCACAGGAGACCAGACAAGCCACCCTTCACACTGTATCTCTTCTCCAGCATCTAGGATTGGTAATAAACTTTGCAAAGTCCACTTTGCTCCCCTTACAGAACATAGAGTTCATAGGGGCAAGACTAGATACCCTTCAGGCAAAGGCTTATTTGCCTGAGGGCAGGGCCCACAGGCTGATGGGCTTGGCCAAACAGTTCCAGAGCGGTTCTCTGGTCTCCGCCATACACTTCCTGAGGCTCTTAGGTCACATGTGTCGTGAAGTGCAAGGTTCAGAACCGATGGAAACAGAGGTTTCTGTGGAAAATGAAACCAAAGCTGTCAGTGCTGAGTCAAGCATGGAGGGTTGGCATGGAAACCATAAACAAACCTCGTCACAGAGGGCTAGGGAACGCCCATCCCCTGAGCTAGCTCCTACCTCATCAGGGAACTGTGAACACCTGGGGGGAGGTGTGGCTCAATACAACGGGGGAAGGAAGCTAGATAAAAACCCTCTAGTAAAATATATGGGGGAGACAGAGACAGACACAGACACGGGAAAAGATACGAGCAGAGACAAGGGGAGAGTCTCAGATGGAAGCTCAGTCTCCGACACGGAGAGAGACACAGCAAGCGTGGGAAAAGGTAAAAGAAATCCCAATCCTAGTTGGAGATACTCTTCAAAGGACAAGAGCTGTGTAGGACATTCAGGTCCAGGACACAGGGAGCAGTGCTTAAACATAGGAGGCACAGAGGATTTCTATTGCTCAGGAAGCAAGGACATTTATGCTGAAAAGCAGAAAAGACAGCCACGCTGGGTTCACAAAAGGCAGACTCCAGGTAAAGTCAATTTCCCTGATTATAAATATATATCAGAAGGGGGAGAGGAGTTTTGTTTTCCGTGTGGTAGCCAAGGGAGAATCCTGAGAGGAAGTAGTGTTAAAAGCAAAGGAAGAATTCCATGTTATAAAGCTGAAGAGGGAAACGTATTACCCTTTAACTACAGAGAGCTGTTTGCACCTGAGAGCAAGCATTTAGACTCACCAAGCAGGTTGGGGGAAGGAAACCCTGTGAGTGAAAGAGAACAGTTTGCCTGGCAAAGAGAAGAACCTGTTCTAAAAGGTTTCCAGGAAGAAACTGATTGTATGCACTGGGACCCATATCAACCTCCTGAGTCAGAATATATGATGGACTGTTCTTATATGGTGGCGGATAATGTGCAGTCTCTGTGCTGAATATATTGGCTTTTACTAAGGAGAAAGAAACAGCCAAAAGAAACATTTTGGAAGGAACTGTTTATTGTTTTGGTTTTGTATAACAGCTGAAAGTAAGCAATATTTTTTGTTATCACTGGAAGTATAATTTCGTTGTAAATAGTCCTTATTCTTGGTCTTCAACATCTAACCCCGGGAGGGGAAATAAATCCTAATTTCCTTAAACCACTCGTGCACAACGTGTACTCATTTTCATGGTTGGTGGACTACATTACCCAGGAGGCCTTTCTACACCTCCATTTTAAGTTTTACCACCCAAGAAACACAACTACCCACTTGCCCTACCTATGCTAATTACCTCTGGGAGGGTGAGTGGTGACACATGGCATCCACGATCCATGTAACTCTGAATGCCCGTCTGCACATGCGGCCTGCTCAGTGGTGCCTCAGAGCTCAGTGGGTGCAAGCTACAGGAGACTTAAGAGACAAAGTAAGGGTGTCCAAACTACTAGTGGACGCCCTGCGGTGGTGGCTACATCTCCCAAATCTTGTCAGGGGAGTGCCTTTCCAAGTGCCGCCACACACACACGTGCTGACAACTGATGCTTCCTTACAGGGTTGGGGGGCACATTGCCAGGGTGCATGCACTCAGGGCCTCTGGTCTCCTTGGGAGGCAACACAGCAGATCAATCTGTTGGAGTTGCGAGCTATCCGCTTGGCTCTGCAGACTTTCTCTCATGTTCTCTCTCACCAGTCTGTCTTAGTTCAGACAGACAATCAATTGGCCATGTTCTATGTGAACAAGCAGGGAGGCACAGGATCCAGGCTTCTGTGTCAGGAAGCACAAGCTCTTTGCTCCCTGGCAGTCAAACAAGGCATGTTTCTCAAAGCAGTTTATCTACCTGGCCAGGAGAATTACCTAGCAGACAGGTTAAGCAGGATTCTACAGCCTCACAAATGGCACTTGAATCCACTAGTGGTCCAACAGATATTTCTCGGATGGGGTCTTCCAACTATCGATCTCTTTGCGAGTCCACTGAACCGGCAGCTGCCCAGGTTCTGTTCCAGACAACCGCATCCTCTGAGAATAGCAGAGGATGCGTTTCTAATTTCTTGGTCTATGGGCCTACTGTATGCTTTTCCTCCCACGCCTCTAGTGGCCCGTACCTTGTTCAAGGTTCTTCAGGACAAGGCCTCGGTGATTCTCGTAACCCCCAGATGGCCGAGGCAACCGTGGTTCCCCCTCCTTCTGCAGTTGGCAGTGGACACTCCACTCCCTCTGGGGGTGCAACCCGAACTCCTGTCTCAGTACCAGGGATCTCTCCTGCACCCCAAACTCAAATCCCTCAATCTGATGGCCTGGCTGCTGAAAGGATAGTTCTAGCTCCCTTACTTCTACCTAAGGAAGTGGAAGAGGTGGTGTTGGCTTCTAGGAGGCAATCCACCTGGAAGTCTTATGACCTCAAGTGGCGTAGGTTCTTCATCTGGTGTGCTCAGCGCCAGGAGGATACTTTTTCGTGCCTGGTGACGGTGGTGCTGCAGTATCTGCTTCACCTGTCGGACCTCGGCCTTAAATCTGCTTCACCTGTCGGACCTCGGCCTTAAATCTGTTCGGTTCCACCTCAGTGCTCTATCGGCGCACCACTCATCGGTGGAGGGACAGTCTCTGTCAGCCCACCCCTTGGTGTCCCGCTTCCTCAGAGGCCTGCTTTTGCTCAAGCCTCCGGTTTGTCTAACAGCCACTGAGTGGGATTTGAATGTGGTCTTGCAGCAACTTACTCGCCCACCGTTTGAGCCGATGGCTACCTGTCATTTACGATTCCTTTCTTGGAAGGCATTGTTCTTGGTAGCTCTTACCTCGGCCAGGCGTGTGAGTGAACTCCAAGCTCTGGTTTTTGATAGACCATACACACGGTTCTATAGGACTCATCCTTAGTTCCTTCCAAAAGTTGTCTCCTCCTTCCACCTCAATCAGGAGGTGGTTCTTCCAACATTCTTTCCCAGGCCGCACACCAGCTGGGCTGAAACAGTTTTGCATACCTTGGACTATAGAAGGGCGTTGTCCTTTTACATAGACCGTATGCAGGGGCATCGAAGGACTGCTCAGCTCTTTGTATCTTTTGACCCTAATAAACTGGGGTTACCTGTCTCCAAGCGTATGTTGTCCATTTGGGTGGCAGATTGTATCGCCTGGGCGTACAGGGCAGCTGGCCTCTCCTTGCAGGGTCGAGTCACGGCCCACTGTGTCAGGGCAAAAGCCACGTCAGTAGCTCATCTCCACTCTGTTCCGTTGGCAGACATCTGCCGGGCCACTACTTGGTCTTCAAGCCAGACTTTTGCGGCCCATTACTGCCTCGAGAGGGAGTCCCGAAGGGATAGTGCTTTCGGACAGGCGGTATTCCGTAATCTCTTTGAGGTTTAGGCAACTCCTACCCTCCGGCCCTTGGGTTGGGCTACCATATGGGGGCGTTCTCAGAGAAGATTCTTATCACGGATGCTGAGGCTCTAGAGGGAGCTAAGTCTTTCAGCTTTGGGTTCCCGTAGCCTAGAGCTGGGGAGTCCCATATGTGAGGACTGACTTCCTGCTTGGTCCTGGAGAAAGAGTAGTTACTCACCTGTAACAGGTGTTCTCCAGGAGCAGCAGGAATCAGTCCTCACGACCCTCCCTCCTCCCCTGGGAGTTGCAGTCATATACTTCATTTTTGTTTTTTGCTGTCTTTTAGCTATGTCATCAGACTGAGCAAGATGGCACCCTTGGGCGGGAAGGGGACCGTGCATGTGCGCTGTATTCCCAAAGGCTTTCCCTGAAAGCTGGGGAAATGCTCCGCATGGGGCTCCGTCGGCGCTGGCGTCACCCATATGTGAGGACTGATTCCTGCTGCTCCTGGAGAACACCTGTTACAGGTGAGTAACTACTCTTTACCTCCGCCAGGGAAACTGGCTATGCTCCTTAGACCTAAAGGATGCGTATACACACATCCTAATACACCAGACCACAGGCAATATTTACGCTTTGTGGTGGGAGGAAATCACTACCAGTACAGAATACTCCGCTTTGGCCTGGCCTCTGCTCCTAGGGTATTCACAAAATGCCTGGCGGTGGTGGCCGCCTTTCTCAGATTCCAAGGAGTTTTTGTCTTCCCCTACCTAGACGACAGGATCATCAGAGCCACTTCAGACAGAGAGCCCCATCAGGCCACATCTCGCACCATCCAGGTGCTCCAGCATCTGGGGTTTGTAATCAATTGCCCCAAGTCCAGCCTTGTTCCCACTCAACAACTGGAGTTCATTGGGGCCAGGTTGGATACCCTTCAGGCAAGGGCCTACCTGCCAGCAGATAGGGCAGAAAGGCTTCTGGCCTTGGCATGCCAGGTGAGTCGCAGATCCCAAGTGTCAGTGAGGCACTTTCTGCACTTCCTCGGGCACCTAGCCTCCACAGTCCATGTGACACCGGATGCCCGTCTCCACATGCGAACTGCTCAGTGGTGCCTCAGAGACCAGTGGACGCAGGCCACGCACGGTCTTCGAGACAGGATCATGGTATACAGACGACTGGTACAGTCCCTGGACTGGTGGCTTCAGCCATTCCACTTGGAAGCGGGGATGCCTTTCCTGGTACAGTCCCTGGACTGGTGGCTTCAGCCATTCCACTTGGAAGCGGGGATGCCTTTCCTGGTACAGTCCCTGGACTGGTGGCTTCAGCCATTCCACTTGGAAGCAGGGATGCCTTTCCAGGCTCCTTGATACACGAGGATACTGACCACGGATGCATCTTTTCTGGGCTGGGGAGTCCATTGCCAGGGACTTTGTATGCAGGGTGTGTGGTCCCTGGACGAGAGAACACAACAAATTATTTTCTTGGAACTCCGTGCCATCCACCTGGCTCTGCAGGTGTTCTGGCAGACCCTGGCTCACCAGTCTGTCTTGGTACAGACAGACAACCAAGTAGCCATGTTCTATGTGAACAAGCAGGGCAGCACGGGGTCCCGTCTGCTTTGTCTGGAAACCCTGGATATGTGCTCCTTTACAGTCCAGCATGGCATGCATCTACGGTAAGTTTACCTGCTGGGCCAGGACAACTGCTTAGCCGAGAGGCTAAGCAGGATTCTCCACCCCGCGAGTGGCAGCTGGGCAAAGGAGTATTCCATTGGCTTTTTCAGACCTGGGGACAGCTAGTAATGGACTTGTTTGCGAGCCTGCTCAGTCACCAGTTGCCCCGGTTCTGCTCCAGACAACCGCACCCGCATAGGGTGGCTGCCGATGCATTTCTCATATCATGGTCTGTGAGCCTCCTGTATGCGTTTCCCCATACGCCTCTGGTGGCCAAAACTCTATTCAAGATCCTGCAGGACAGGGCCTCTGTCATCCTGGTAGCCCCCAGGTGGCCGAGGCAACCCTGGTTTCTGCTTCTGCTTCAGCTAGCGGTGGAGGCCCCCATTCCCCTGGGGTCCTCTCCGCACCTCCTGTCCCAGGAGGGGGGCACTCTCCTGCACCCCAATCTCAGCTCCCTCAGCCTAATGGCATGGCTGCTGAAAGGATAGTGCTCACACCACTCCGCCTTCCAGAAAATGTGGAAGAGGTCTTGCTAGCCTCAAGAAGGCTGTCTACTAGGCAAGCTTATGCCTTCAAATGGCGAAGGTTTGTGGCTTGGTGCAGATAACAAAATGTAAACCCTTTCTCCTGACAGGTTGCAGTGGTCTTACAGTATCTTCTCTACCTTTCGGATTTGGGCCTTAAGTCCAACTCCGTCAGAGTTCACCTCAGTGCCCTTGCAGCAAACCACTTCCCGGTGGAGGGGAAGCCCCTCTCTGCACATCCACTAGTCTCTAGATTCTTGCAAGGCCTTCTTCTGCTGAGGCCTCCGGTTCGCCTTCCAGCGACCGAATGGGATTAGAATGTGGTTTTAGGACCGCTTACTCGGCAACCTGCTATCTACGCTACCTCTCTTGGAATGTAGTTTTCCTGGTGGCACGTTGGTGCATCGAGTGAGTGAGCTACAGGCCCTTGTGTCCGACAGGCCTTATACAGGATTCTATAGGAACTAGGTGGTGTTCTGCACACACCCTACGTTCCTTCTGAAAGTGGTCTCTTCGTTCCAACTTAATCAGGAGGTGGTGCTGCCTACCTTCTTTCCCACGCTGCATACCAGTCGGGAAGAGACAGTCCTGCATACCCTGGACTGCAAGAGGGTGCTGGCCTTTATATTCAGCGTACACAGTGCCATAGAAGGGCTTCTCAGCTCTTCGTATCCTAGGGGGATGGCTGTTTCCAAGCATATGCTGTCCACCTGGGTATCAGACTGTATTGCCTGGGCATACAGGGCAGCAGAGCTTCCGTTGGAGGGTTGTGTCATGGCCCATCGCGTCAGGGCCATGGCGGCATCAGTGGCTCATTTCCACTCTGTTCCACTGGCAGACATCTGCCGGGCTGCCACCTGGTCTTCAGGTCAGACTTTCACAACCCATTACTGCCTGGTTAGGGAGTCCCAACGGGACAGTGCTTTCGGCCAGGCTGTACTCCGTAACCTTTTCGAGGTCTAGGCAATTCCTGCTATCCGACCCTTCTGTGTCAGGCTACCGGAGTGCTACTCTCTAAGTTAGATTCCTATTGTGGCTGCTTACGGCTCTCGTAGAGGGAGCCTATTTTTCAGCTGTGGGTTCTCGGTAGCCTATAGCTGGGGAGTCCCATATGTGAGGACTGACTTCCTGCTTGTTCCTGGAGAAAGCATAGTTACTCACCTGTAACAGGTGTTCTCCAGGGACAGCAGGAATCAGTCCTCATAACCCTCCCTTCTCCCCTTGGAATTGCAGTCCTATTTATTATTATTATTATTATTATTATTATTATCTTTTTGCCGTCTTTTTAGCTATGTCATTTGACTGAGCAAGATGGCACCCTTGGGCGGGAAGGGGACCGCGCATGCGTGATGCAATTCCCAAAGGCTTTCTTTGAAAGCTGGGGATTTGCTCCGCACGAGGGCTCCATCTGCGCCGATGTCACCCATATGTGAGAAATGATTCCTGCTGTCCCTGGAGAACACCTGTTACAGGTGAGTAACTACGCTTTCAGGTCTTACCACAACAGTAGGGTTTGGTCAGAAATTTGACTTGATGTATCCAAAACACTGTCCTCTTCTTCTTTGGCCAATCTATTGCAGATTTCCTTGAATGTTTAGAATTGTCTTGCTACATGATCCACTTATGGCTCAGCTTCAGCTCACAGACAGACAATGTAACATTTTCCTACAGAATTTTCTGATGTAAAAACAGAATTCATGGTTCCATCAGTGATGACAAGACATTCAGGCCCTGATGCTGCAAAGCAGCCCGATGCCATAATACTTCCATTGCCATGCTTGGCAGTTGGGATGAGGTTCTTATTTTGGAAGGTATTTATTTTATTTTTATTTATTTATTTTTTATACCGCGCTCTTCAGAATCAGTGCAGTTTACATGTATACTAACAGGTACTTTTTATTCCCTTGTCCCCGAAGGGCTCACAATCTAAGTGTACCTGAGGCAATGGAGGGTTAAGTGGCTTGCCCAAGGCCACAAGGAGTGGCCATGGGACTAGAGACCCCAGTCCCTCCAGCCTGAGGTTGCTTGTCCCCATGTGGGAATTGAACCCCCGGCCTTCCGGCCTGAGGTAACCTGTCCCAACCACTCAGCCACTCCTCTCTCACCAAACAAAACATTTGTTGTTGTAATCAAAAAGTAAAAATTTTAAAATCATAAGTCTTATGGTCATGCATATGATTTTTGGTGAGCTTCACATGGGCATTAATGTTCATTTTAGATAACAATGTTTTTTTCCTAGCTATCCTCTCATGAACACCATTCTCATTCAGTTTTTTTCCTTTTGATTGATGCATGAACCCTCACATCAGCTGCAGTGAGAAAGGCCTGCAGATTTTTAAATGTTAGGTTGGTAACAAATTTGTTATCCTAAAATAGGAAAATTGCATTGATGTAATGTAGTATACATGACTATTGGTCCACATGAAGCTAATTTTCACACTGCCCACATTGTTGCTGAGTCTATGGGTATTTTTTATCTGTGGAGTTTGCACCAATTTCTGAAGTAAAAGTACATGCATGCCATCACTTTGATATTTTTTTAAGAAAAAATATCTATAGAAACTTCATAAGAACATAAGACCAAGGTCCATCAAGCCCAGTATCCTTCAACCTACTTTTTCTGCAAATACTTACAACTAAAACTATATGCAGAATTTTGTAAATGAAAAACCAAATGCATTATTGTAAATTCTGCCCTAACCTTGCCCTCAGGAATGCCTCCATCAGTGTAGGTAAACAGAGATGCATATTCCTTATCCAAAGCATCATCTATCCAAGTAAATATGAATAGAAATTTACCCCTGGAAATGGTTTTAGAAACTACTGTTCCCATGGTATGATTAGGATGTAAACAGTTATCTCTGCTGTTGAAATGGGAGATGGCATATTTAACTTTTCATAAACATTTGAAGATTCACTTGTCACCTGTGACGCTTCTGGACTGTTTTGAATTCATGTTTTGTATTGTTCATTGTTGTATGATAGGCATTTTTATAATTTATGTATGTATTTTTGTATACTGCCTAGATAGTAATAGGTGGTTAAAAAGTCAAGAAATGAAATGAAAATTTACTGATTTAATATTTTAAAGGCATGGAGGAGTAGTCTAGAGGTTAGACCAACAGCCCTAGTGCCCATGAGATCAGGGTTCAAGTCCTACTGGCGCTCCTTGTGACCTTGGGCAAGTCACTTTACCCTCCATTGCCTCGGAAGAAAAGGCCTGCAATCTACTTCCAGTCATACCTTGCCAAGGAAAGCAGGGGTTGCTGGATTGCCAGGAGTCAGCATTGATTTGATGGCACTTTAAAAAAAATACTTTTAGAAGTATGAGCAGTTTATAATTATAGGGTGGGGGGGGGGGTATTCCATGGCATTTACATGGTTTGCAGACCTGCAAACCGTGTAAATGCTGCTCTGAGGGATATTTAGTAGCAATACAGGTACTGCCTCTACGTGTCCTGATGTTAACTAGCCAGCATCGAAGAGTGTTGGGGCATTTTGGGGTGGCAGGTGTTGCTAACTTTACTTTAGCTGCAGAGGCTAACTGAGCAGTGGCTTAATATCATCGCTGTCCCGTTCGCTCCCAGGTTCTGTAGTCAACTCGGATATTCAATGCCAGTGGCTAGATCTGGGGTTAAATTTCAGCAACAACGACTAGCCACTTTACAAGCACTAGCCACTGCCACAGAATATCCCCTCATTCTTATTTATAGAAATGAAACAATAGGCTAGTATCACAGTTGTAAACCCCACCAAGACTTTTCATGGGAACAAGGTTTATAGCATTGTGGTTTTGCATGAATAGAGTAAAATCACCCAAAATGGGAAAAAGGTTAAATTCCCCAGTTATGCCACTTTTCTAAGTAAGTCTATGCAGAATAAGAGATGGTAACATGTCATCTAATGTATTGATCTGATTGGTTTCATGCACCTACACAAAGGTTTATTATATGCATAAAAATGTGTTATTAGTCTGTAGGCTTTAACTGAAGTTTTTCATGCTCAGCTCCTTAATTGTCTTTTTATATCCAGTTTTATAAAATCCAATATTTAAGCATGTAAGTTGTGCAATTTGCAACATTGGTACTTCTCTGTTCAAAACCCCAAGTGATACTATTCTTTTTTTGTAACTTTGTTTTTTTTAAATTTTATATTCAAAATGTTACATATCCAAATTTAAACAATACCAACATTCTTACTCAAATGGTTGTTTGTAGTGGACTTGCCAGCATCTCCTGGCATTCTTGTTTGCATTGTCCAAAAGACTCCATGTACACAAACATTTTGTGAAATATTGTGTACACCCTGAGCTGTTCATCCCAGTCCCTTTCTAGGATGATTGGGGATAAGGCTAACAGTGACACAAATGCCTAAGTTCATGCTATAGATTAATGTCTAATCTGGTACTTCTTTATATGCTGTGCTTAATGGCTTGAATGTTCCCATTTGTATCTTTTACTGTGCATTTTCAACATTGATGTTCTGAACTACATGCAAATCAGAATTTTTAAAATTATTTTCCCAAATTTGAATGTACAAATAAATCTCTGAGTTGAACCCTGTTTCGATTTACTACCTATATTCTATAAAGATGCCATCGAATACCATTCAGATGGGAGAGGCATAAAAGTTCTCTGGGGTACGATATATGGTTAGTGCGTATTAGATCTTTATTTGAACTTACAGCTAAATTTGAAAGGCAGCAGTCTTTAAAAAGCAGTTGATTCAGGAAATATAACTTCACTGCACTGGGGAATAAAGCCAAACAATAATCCTTTTTGTTTTATACTTCTGTTGGGTTTGTCACTTCCAAACAACCTGAACCTGAGCAATACCATTATCTATCATCCCCCAAGGACTTGACTTTAGCTTGTGGTACGTGCTGTTTATTTTAAGTAGTGTGTGATGGTACTAAGTACTGACACTTTCCTGACATCTCCGTCATTGCCCACTGGCCTCAGTGGAAACAGCACAGCCCAGTGCTCAGGAGCATGGTATAAGAGCAGTTAGTCTGTTTTGCAGCCCCCCTCATGGGCAATCCATCTTCCATGCCAGCACCATTCAAAACTGTAGCGGAAAGGTATGCTGGTGTTCAAGGGACCAATGTAATAATTGCAATGCAGTTTCTTCATAGGCTCTGTGGCTTGTTGGAGGGGGCTGAACTTCCATGAGGTGATGCCCTAGGCAGTCCACCATCCACCCATAAATGGCCCTGAATTTTGCATGTGAATACCAACAACTTTTTCTCTAGAAAAATCATGGGATAGGAGGCAGTGTGCTGTTTGGATAAGGAAATGGTTAAAAGATAGAAAACAGAGTAGACAAATTTCTCAATGGAGAAAAGAGAATAGTACAGTACCCCAGGGATCTGTGTTAGGCCTATTGCTTTTTAACATATATATATATTTTTTTTAGTGCCATCAAGTTAGTGTTGACTCATAGCAACCCAGCTACCTCTGGGTTTTCTTGGCAATGTATCACTGGAAGTAGATTGCCAGCCTTTTCTTCTGAGGCAATGGAGGGTAAAGTGACTTGCCCAAAGTCACAAGGAGTGCTAGTGAGAATTGAACCCTTGATCTTCTGGGTACTAGGCAGTTGCTCTAACCACTAGGCTACTCCTCCACTCCAACATATATATAAATGATCTGAAAAATAGAATGACAAGGGAGGTGATCAGATTTGCAGATGACACAATTATTCAAAGTTGTTGAAATACAAGAAGGTTGTGAAAAGATTCAAGAGGATTTTAAGAAATTGGAAGACTGGGCAATGGCAGATGAAATTTAATATGACCAAGTGCAAAGTCATGCACTTGGGAAAGAACAGCCTAAATTATGGTTACACAATGCAAGGTTCCACATTAGGAATCACCACCCAGGAAAGGATCTGGGTGTTATTGTGGATAACATCTCTCTCCAGTGTATACCAATAGCCAGGAAACCAAATACAATGCAAGGAATCATAAGGAAAGTAATGGAGAATAAACCTAAGCATATTATAATTCCTCTGTATCGCTCTATAATGCGACTGCACCTTGAATATTGTGTGCAGTTCTGGTCACCATATCTTAAAAAGGGTATAGCAGAATTAGAAAAGGTACAGAGAAAAGCCACCAAAATTATAAAGGGGATGGAAGGATACCCCTACAAGGAAAGGCTTAAAAGGTTAAGACTCATCAACTTGGAAAAGAGACAGCTAAGAGGAGATATTGAAGAGGTCTACAAAATAATGAATGGATCAAAATGGGTAAACATAAATGAGTTGTTTACTCCTTCAAAAAAATAGAAAGATTAGGGGACACACAATGAAGCTACAATATAGCACATTTAAGACTAATTGGAGAAAATATTTTTTCACTTAATGCATGATCAAACACTGGAATTTGTTATCGGAGGATATAGTAAAAGTTGTTAGTGTAGCTGGATTTAAGAGAGGTTTGGAAGAGTTCCTGGAGGAAAATTCCATAAACCATTATTAATGTGGCCTGTGGAAATCCACTGCTTATCCCTGGGATAAGCACTTGGAATCTGTCTATCTTTTGGAAACCTGACAGGTACTTATAACCTGGATTGGCCAGTGCTGGAAACAGGATACTGGACTTGATGGACCTTTGGTATGACCCAGTATGTTATATCCTATGCTCTTATAGCAAATATTTTTCCTAACTTATAAGTTTGATTCTAGTCACTGCCTCTATCTTGACTTTTTCTACAACTGCTCACCCCTCAAACTTCTCCACCTCTCTTATTCCATTATCCAACCATCATCTGTTCACTTACACTCTTAAAACATCCCCCATCACAGTTTTGTTCAGTCTCCACCAAAATATTTAGGAATCTTCAGGTTATCGACCCTTTAGCTCTCTTCATTGCTGTCTCAACTATTCTCTCATCTGAATCTGTCAATGAGGCAGCCTTTGCCTATAATAGTAGTAGTAATTAGCTCCGTGTCTTGTTTTCTAACAAAATATAGTTGAGTTCTAGAGAGTTAGAAAATGACTTGATTCATCAAGAATATCCTTGAACATTGAAAAAAAGTATCTTTGCTAATCTATACCATGTAGCAAAGAACACCACCTACTAGCTTGAAAGACCAATTCCAGTTGTTTTAGTAACATAGTAACGTAGTATATGACGGCATATAAAGACCAGCATGGTCCATCTAGTCTGCCCAGCAAGGCAGCAAGAGCAGGTGCACTTGCTGCTCCGTGCAGGTCACTTCTCCCCATGCCTTTGTTTAGGGGTGTACCCACCACTCCTTGTAGGTCACCCCTGTTTGTTCAGATATAAGAGATAGTTATGCTTATTTTGATTTTATACTGTTGCTATAAAGGGATCCACTATGTCTGTCCCATGCCATTTTGAATTCTGTCACTGTGTTTGCCCCACCACTGCCATTGGGAGGGCATTCCAAGAATTCACCACCTTTTCAGTAAAAAAGCATTTCCTGACATTACCTTTCAGTTTACCCCTTTGCAGCTTCATGTTATGCCCTCTAGCTTTACCGCTTCCCTGTCTTTGGAAGAGGTTTGTTTGTCCATTAATACTCTTTAAGTATTTAAAGGGCTGAATCATATCTCCCCTGTCCCTCCTCTCCTCCAGAGTGTACATATTTAGGTCTTCAGGTCTCTTCTCATAAGTCTTATGACGCAGGCTCCAAATCATTTTGGTCGCCTTCCTCTGAACCGCTTCCAGCCTTTATATATCCTTTACGAGATACGGTCTCCAAAACTGAACACAATATTCCAAGTGAGGCCTCACCAATGATTTGTACAGTGGCATTAGTACCTCTTCCTTTCTGCTGGTAATTCCTCCTGTATGCAACCCAGATTCCTTCTGGCTTTTGCCACAGCCTTATCACACTGTTTCGCCACCTTGAGATCATCAGAAACAATCACACCGAGGTCTTTCTCCTGGTCTGTGCACATCAATCTCTCGGCCCCTATCGCATACAATTCCCTTGGATTTCTGCTTCCCAAGTGCATGACACTGCACTTCTTCACATTAAATCTTAACTGCCAAGCATTAGACCATTCTTCCCGCTTTTGTAGATCTTTCCTCATGTTCCCCACTCCCTGAGGGGAGTCCACTCTGTTGCAAATTTTGGTGTCATCTGCAAAAAGACAGACGTTTCCATTCAACCTTTCGACAATATCACTTATGAATATATTGAACAGTACCGGTCCCAAGACTGAACCCTGGGGCACACCGCTAATCACCTTCCTTTCATCCAAGTGAGTTCTTTTTACCATCACCCGCTGTTGTCTGTCAGTCAACCAACTTCTGATCCAGTTCACCATCTTGGAACCCATCCCCAAGCTGTTGAGTTTATTGATAAGCCTCCTATGAGGAACAGTATCAAAGGCTTTCCTGAAATCTAGGTAGATCACATCCATCGCATGCCCTTGATCTAGTTCTCTGGTCACCCAGTCAAAGAACTCAATCAGATTTGTTTGGCAAGATTGCCCTTTGTTAAAACCATGTTGCCTCGGATCATGCAACCTGTTGGTTTTGTGAAAGTCCACTATTCGCTCTTTCAAGAGTGCCTCCATTACTTTTCTCGCCATCGAGGTAAGGCTTACTGGTCTGCAGTTTGTCACTTATTCCCTATTACCACTTTTGTGGAGAGGTACCACATCAGCCCTTCTTTCAGTCACGTGGAGCTTTTCCTTTCACCAGGGATCTATTAAAAACATCCTTTAAATGCCCTGCAAGAACTTCTCTGAGCTCTTTCAGTTTCCTGGGGGTGTATCCCATGTGGTCCCATAGACTTGTCCACTTTCAGTTTTGCAAGCTGTTCTAACACATCATCTTTTGTGAATGGTGTGTTATCTACTCCATTCCTATTTATATATTTATTAATCACAGGTGGCCCTTCTCCAGGATTTTCTCTAGTGAAAACAGAGTAGAAGTATTCATTTAGCATTGTTGCTTTTTCAATGTCACTTTCTACGAATCCGTTCCCAGCACTTTTGAGTCCTGCAATTTCTCCTCTGATTTTCCTCCTCTCCCGAATATACCTGAAAAAAGTATTGTCACCACACTTTACATCTTTAGCCATCTTTTCTTCTGCCTTTGATTTTGCTATCCTTATTTTTCTTTTTGTCTCTTTTAGTTTGATCTTATATTCTTTTCTGTGTTCCTGTTTGTGAGCTTCTGAATTTTGTGAAAGATGTTTTTTGCCTTTATTTGTGCAGCCACTTCTTTGGAGAACCAAATAGGTTCCTTCTCCTCTTTTTTTAATTTACTTTCATTATGTATGTATCTGTTGCACCTTGTATTGCTTTCTTTAGTTTAGCCCATTACAATTCCACTTCTCTTAACCCCTCCCTCCCTACCAACTCCTCCTTCAGGTACTTGGCCATTTTACTGAAGTCAGCATTTTTGAAGTCTAAGACTTTGAGTTTGCTGTGATTGGATTCTACCTTGGCTTTTATCTCAAACCACACTGTGTGATGATCGCTGCTGCTCACATGGGCACCCACCTGGATATTCGACACACTATCTCCATTGGTGAGCACTAAATCCAGCACGGAGCTCTCCCTCGTCGGTTCCATCACCATTTGTTTAAATTATGCATCTTGGAAGGCATCCACAATTTTTTTACTTCTTTCCAGATTTGCAGAAGGAACACTCCAGTCCACATCGGGTAGATTAAAGTCACCCAATATGATCACTTCCCCCTTCATGGCTATCTTTGCAGTATCAACAATCAATTTGCTATCCATTTCTTCGGTTTGAGTTGGAGGCCTGTAGACCACACCAGTATGGATGATAGTGCCATCTCCTCTTTCCAACACAATCCACAGCGCTTCTTCTTTTCCCCACGTCCCCTGCATTTCAGCAGCTTTAATATTGCTTTTGACATACAGGGCTACTCCTCCTCCTTTTCTACCCTCTTATCTCTTCTCAATAGAGCTATTGCTATATCCCATTCATGTGACTCGTTAAACCATGTTTCTGTAATGGCCACAATGTCCAAGTCCATTTCCACCATTAGGGCTTCCAAATCAGGAACTTTGTTGGCTAGGCTTTATGCATTTCTACCCATTGCTTTCCAGTATTTGTTGAATGGCTTGCCTGCTTTTTCCATGGGTTTTGTTTTACACGCCCTTTCCCGCTTGCCATTGATGTGTTGTTCAAGTGTGTGGCTGTTTCCAATGTTGGTTTTCTTTTGCTGGGCGTGACATACTGAATTTATCCTTCTCCATCCATCATCCCCTTTCCCTAATTTAAATGCCTGTCCACATAATGCTTGAATTTTTCACTTAGTTTGTTTAAAAAGTAGCAGTGATCGTACAGGAAGTTTGTCTAACAAGGGCCTGCACTGAAGCTTGAAAGTGGCCATGGGACACTGTTTTCAGAAGAGTTCCCATGATGGCATCTTCCTTCCTGAATATTTTCTGTTTATCTTCTAAATGAAGGATCCCTAAGCTGCAAACCTCTGTTCATATGCAGATAAGCTGGTGATTCCTAGAGCAGTCAGTTTGTTTAAAAAGTAGCAGTGATCGTACAGGGAGTCTGTCTAACAAGGGCCTGCACTGAAGTTTGAAAGTAGCCATGGGACACTGATGTCTGGCCTAAAGTCTGGCTGCAACCACTTTGATCCTGCAGGCAAGAGGTTGAGTGGGCCGTCCTTGGACATACTTTTAAGGGAAAGAATCATCTAGGCTCTTAGTTACTCTTCTCCAGAGACCTCCGAATTTCAGACTGTCTAGAGATGGATCTCCAATATCTTTAAGGAAGTCACTTTCTTTCTGACTCTAATGAAGAGAAAAAGGGTAGAAGGCCTTTATAATGTGTAGAATAGGGCTGTTAATGGAATGTGTGTTATTGTTCCAAATGTTAACGACAAAGTAGCTGGAGAAAGATAGGAAGGCAAATCCCATTATGAGGAGGTCTTCCATGTCCATGATGTCTTCTATTTACTCTATACCAGGAATTCTCAACTCAGTCCTCAGGACACACCTAGCCAGTCAGAATAGCCACAACGAATATGCGTGAGAGATTTACATATAATGGAGGCAGTGTATACAAATCTGTTATACACATTCATTCTGAAAACCTCACTGGTTAGATATGTCCCGAGGACTGGGTTGAGAACCCTGCCCTACACAAAGGGAACTAGAAAAAGAATGGGTTCAAATGAACTGTAAAGCATTTTCCAGGACTCAGCAAAGGAGAAGGAGGAATCCCTGAGGGAGTCAATAAGATACAGTCTAAACATATGAACACTGGTTCCTGTCTCCATAGCAGAGAGATTTTCTAGTCTATCCCAATTATTTTGTGGTGTTTGAAGAGATCAGGGGATTTTTGCCCAGTGTTTGAAATCAAGGAATTTACAGGTTTGTTGTACAGAAGGCTCTCATATTGAATACCATGATTCAGATAATCTGAAGGATTTTCTATGCTCTTTAGATCTGCAGAATTCCAATTTCCAGATTCTCTTTACATAATGTCACCAGAAGAAACTCTGATTGCTTTGCTTGGTACTTAAAGATCTTCTCTTTCTTCACTTGATGCACTTGGCGCTGAAAACTCTATTATCAATACTATTCTTGAGTTCTTCTCCTTCACCACAATGTCTGATTTTCTTGCATCCGTCTTTTATCACACAGAATGGGCATGTCCCAGGTGATCATAACCCCTTCATTTTCCACAGTTTTCTTAGGGTAATGATCCTAATGCTTTATGGTACAGTAATGTTGTAATCTTTGCAAAGTTTGCAGTGGTTGAGACGTGCCACCTTATTGTATCTTTCTGCATAAAGATTTTTTCTCTTATAACTTTGAGATGAGTAACCATTTCCAGCTGTTTCTTACATAAACTACGTATGTCAGTTTTCTCACTCTTTTCCGTGCTTGCTGTGAGCCATAGTCTCCATAATCCACTGTCTTGGGCTGCTAGTATCAATCAATTTACTTATTTTTTTGCAGAGTTTAATATACCGCTAATGGTATATACATCATAGCATTTTACAGTAGCCAGCAATTTGAGTGCAGAAACACAAATAAAGGAATGAAACAAGGGATGGAAAAACACAACAATTTTCATGGAAGATTATTAAAGTTTATAATGCCATGATACTAAAGGAAGGAGACAACAGATGCTGAGAGAACAGCATAAGCAGTCATTGGAAGGCTTGGATGAAGAACCAGGTTTTCAGACCTGCCTTGAATTTTTTTATATGAAGACTCACAGTGGAGTTCAGTGGAAAAAGAGGTTCATAAATAAGGGGCTGGAAACTAAAGGCAATGGATCTGTAAATCTCTAGATGCAGCACATGCTTTGTAGGGACAACTTAAAAATTTGCATTTGAAGATCAAAGGGTATGAGAGGGACAGTAAGGAATGAGATGTGATTGAAGATAGGCAAGCAGTCCCGTATAGGCAGCATAGTTATTAACAGTAGGATGAACTTAATACAAAAAGAGACAAGGAGCCATTGTTTATTTATTAGTAGTATTTAGCTTATGCCTTTCCAGGAGAAGATCAAAGCAAGTTACATTCAGGTATGGTATGCATTTCCCTGTCGCCAAAGGGCTCAGTGACTTGCCAGTGGGATTTGAATCCTGATCTCTTTGGTTTTAGATTGCTGCCCTAATCACTAGGCCACTCTTCCATGTCATGTAATAATGGTGTGACATGATCAAAGCATTTTTCATTATAAAAGTTTTATTGTCAGTAGTCTGGATGATTTGTAGCCATTTTAATTATTTATTTTATTTAATATCTTTTCTATACCGCACTCTTTATAATCAGTGCGGTTTACAGGCAAACAATAACCTGTACAGTGCAGTGGAAACCTGTACTGTACTTACAGTGAACAAGTGGTGTAACTTGGGACTAACATGGGTAACTATATACAGGCTGAGCACTCAGGTCGCATATACGATATTGACCAGAGTTGCTTATCAACTATTTACATGCATGGATAGCTATATACATGTTATTAAAATTAGGAAATGCCTGATAATAGCGTTACAATAATCCAGTCTATTTATCATGAGAGAGTGAAGCACAGTTTTAAGGACCTGGTTATCAAGGAGTTGTTTGCACAGTGTTTGAGATGTAGGGGATGAAGGTGGGCCTGTTTATCAAACAGGACTCCAAAGGATCACATTGAACTTTTGAATGAAATAGACGAGGAGATGCTTGGTTGATAGGGAGACGGCTTCTTGTTATGAGAGATCCAGAGGGCTTCTGTTCTCATCCTTAGGTTTCAATTCATCCCTCTTTAAACACTCTTCCATATTGTTCCTCCAGTCCAGTCCAGACGCATTGGTTATGCCCTCTCACCAGCAGATGGAGACCGAGAATGACAGGCTTTGATGTCATCACACAAGGGTTCTGTGCATCACTTGTGTGGCCAGCAGGGCTGGCCTATCTATTGTATTAAATGTTGTCTGCACAGGGCCCCGCACTTCAGGGGGCCCTATACCAACTTCATCCCGCACATGCTGTTGCTCCCAAACATTTGCAGGGCTGTCTTCAGAGGGACCCAAGATTCCGTCTCACCTCTGCACAGCTACCGAAGAGAAGAGCGGCCTTTTTATTCACTCTGGCAGCTGTGTTCTCATGGAGCCTGCTAGTGTGCTGGAGGTTAAAGGACATTTCCTGTTTCCCTGTACTCAGCGTGCCAGTGGGCTCCAAGAGAACACAGTTGCCAGAATGAAGGAAAACGCTGCTCCCCGCCTCCCTCTGAAGCAGGTCACGCAGGAGCGGGGCACTTTGAGGGGTGGCTAGGACTGGAAAGGGCTGCTGGGGAGGCTAGGACTGGAAATGGCTGATGGGGGGGGGGCTAGGATTGGAAATGGGCTGAATGGGGGGTTGGACTAGAAATGGGCTGATGGAAGGGTGGATAGGACTTGAAAGGACTGAATGGGGTGCTAGGATTTCAAATGGGCTGATGCTGGGGGATAGGAGAATGGGACTAGAAGAGACTGGAAGCTGGGTGGGGCTGGAACTAGAGGGGACCTGATGGGATAGGACTAGAAGGGGATGGGGCTTGGGGAATGAGGATGGAGAGGGGAAAAGATATTTTGTGTGGGAGGGAAGAAAAATCTACGATTGGCCAGGTATTGGAAGAGTAAGTGGAGATTGAGGATGGAGGGGTGGAAAAGGAATAAAGAAAGAAATGGAGGAAAGAGCAAAAGGGGAAAGATCAGTATGTTAGAGCAGATGTAGAGAGAGAATGGAAAAAACTAGAAGAGAGAAGAAAGGACAAATCGACAGCAGACAAGGAAGTGTTAGCAGAAGACACAACGAAAACAGAAGAAAGTGACTGGGGCAGTTGCGACGGAAAAATAAAATGCCCAAACAACAAAAAGGTAGAAACATACTATTTTATTTTGAATTTATTAACTGAAATATGTCAGCTCTGGAAAATGTGCCTCACTAACACCTTTGTGTTTTGTTTAGTACAAGAGTAAATTCATTTATAGTTTATTTCTCCAGTGTTGTTGTACATTCTAAGTTCAGCTTTTGGGGTTCCCAGTTTAATTATTGTCTTCATATTTCTAAATTGTGATCCCTTGTTTTATGTTTGCTGATGGTTTATGTTTTGCATGTGTAACCGAGCTGCAGTATTCATTCATGTAGTTTCTGTGACAGTCCCACTTGTTCTCTTGCCCCAGTAGATGTATTAGTATTCTCTGAGATGTATTAATATTTGCAGTGTTGCCTTTTGATAGGTAGGATTTGGTGCTTTGTGAGTCCTGGCAGTTTTATTATGATATGGAGGGTTTGCTTTGGGTTCTAAATAGGCAGGGTTTATAGTACTTCCTGGCAGTTGGCACTGGAGTATAGTAATGTAGAAATCTGGTAATCTTTCTTTATCTTCACTGCCCATGTAAATGGTATTCAGACACTGATTAAGAGGCATGTTTAAAAGTTAACGTGCATTCACAAAAATTAATGTGTGCTAAATGCAGGAACGCCCATTTATTTCTATTGGCACAGTAGCACTTAATGCACATTAATATTTACCAAAAATGCCCCTAAATCATTGCCAGGACAAAAGAGAGGCTTGTGAAGGACTGCTTTGAAAGCCACCTACAATTTTGGATGACAACATATACATTTTAAAATAAAATAAATAAAATGTATGCAAATAAGGTCTGGTGGATATGCAAATGAGGCCCCACAATGCGTCTCTGCACATGGCCCTGCACCACACTTGGGCTGCCCCTGCTGGGCAGTATTCTTAGTCTACAGCAGATGGTGAGGAGCTCTGTGCAGTCTGATCTCCACTGATAGGGCATTAAAAAATAAAAAAAATAATTGGTAGGAGAGAAGAAGCTAACTAAAAGAAAAAAGGCATTTTAGTAGGAACTTATTCTGTGACTGAACAGGAAGGCATTGCCTCTGGGGAGAACTGGGATCTGTTGAGTCAGTGATGGTTTGTCTTGTGTAGTGGGGTGCAAACCTGGTAATCCAGGTCCCTCCCTCCTAGCTGGCTGCTGCCATGAGCTGTGGGGAAAGTTCATGATAGTAGGCACACTCCTTCTCTTTACTGTGCTGGCTGAACAGAGAGCTGTGTTCATAACGCAGTAATATAAAAAAATCCCAAAGCCAAAATGGCTGATACAGAGGAAAGGCAAAGAGGGTCAGTGTGATTCGGAGCTTCGGTCAGTGCTCTCTAGCAAGTTATTTCTCCCCCCCCCCCTTAGTCAGCAGTGGTAGTGTGAAGCACGCGATTCACCTTTTGGAATTTTTTTAAACTAGTGTATTTAGCAGCAATGCCAACATCAAAGCCGATAAGTGCAGCGTGTGGGGGCCAGCAGGGAACATTGTCCACCCTTGGTCTCTGCCGCATTTGTGCAGAGGTGAGTTGCATGGCCAAAAACGTCTTCAAAATCTCTGGTTAGCAATGGTGGTGGGGGGCACAGGTAGAAATCAGAGGTGCGGTAGGCATGCCAAAGACGACCTCTCAGCTGTACAATCACTCGATTTTGGTGGGAAAGGCAGCCATATTAGGTGTTCAATAGGAATCCTTTAAGAACATGTCGGTAGGGGTCAGCAGCAGCACTCAGGCAAAACTGTGAAGGGCAAGCAGCCTCAGCTGAGTGGTTCTTGTACGCCCTTTGCTTTGGGCGTGGAAATGGTCTACGTCATTGTCATATGTTAGAGTTTGGAGAGTGTTCCAGAGCTGGTGTGCAGACAAAGAGTTTCGAACACTCTCGGCCTCGGTCCTTGACGTACTGTCCTTCTTGCAAGCAGGTCTGTATAAGGGCTTGACCTTGAACTCTCTGTGGGTGATATGGAAGGTGAAATTAGACCTTACCTGCTTCGACTGACTCCATCCAGTCCAGTCCAGGACTCTCCCATATTTTTTTCTCAGCTAAGTGCAGTGAGCACGGATATGCAGGAAGTTTCCTCAAAGTGAGTGTTGCGGGGTTGATTGATGGGCTTGCACCTCCTCATAGAACATTTGTGTCTGAGTTCCTTTGGGGGATTCAATATCCTCTGGTTCTTTATGAAGTGGATGTTTACTGTTTCAATTAAAAGAATGAAAAATCCTTGCTGAACATAAGAACAAAAGAAATACCATATTGTCCTGACACCCAAAAATAGCCAGTTCCGTGCTACTTATCCCCAGAGTTAAGCAGAGGTTTATTTTTTCTTGGTCTACCTCAATAATGGTTTATGGACTTTTTCTCCAGGAATGTGTCTAAACCTTTTATAAACCAAGCTAAACTACCTGCTTTTACCACTTCTTCTGGCAATGAGTTCCAAAGCTTAATTATAAGTTGAGAAAAAAATCTTTCTCCTATCCATTTTAAATATATTATTTTTCTAGCTTCATGGCATGTTCCATAGTCTTTGTATTTTTTAAAAGAGTACACTAGCGATTTGCATTTACCCACTGCACTCAGGGCATTATAGACCTATATCATATCTCCCCTCAGCAATCCCTTCTCTGGGCTGAAGTGTCATAACCTCTTTAGCCTTTCCTCATAGGAGAGTCATTCCAGCCCATTTATCATTTTGGTTGCAAAATTGGATATTTATTCTAATAGATGTGATTTTGCTTGTACAGGAAACTATTATCTTGGGATTTTCAGCTCTGGAAGAGAAAAACTCACATGAATATCCTGTAAATGAGACTAGTGGGCAATGCTTCAGTAGCTTTCTAGCTGATTATGGTATAAAGAGACATTTACATAGAGTTGGCTATTTTTTCCTAACCGAAGTGTACGTAAATAAGGGGGGGGGAGCGATGCTGGGTAAATAGGGAACAATTGTTTACCCTTTCAAATAGTCCATGAAACTAATAGATAGCTTTAAAGCAAATAGCAAAAAGCATTTTTTTTTCACTCAGCACACATATAAGTTGTTGAATTTGTTGCCAGTAGATGTGGTTAAGGCAACTCACATAGCTGGATTTAAATGGGGTTTAGACAAGTTTCTGATGAAGTTATTCCTAAGAGGGATCTTGTTTGATATTTGTAAGTGGATTAGACATTGTTGGAGCCAGGATGCTGGGCTCAATGGACATTTGGTCTGACACAACATAGCACATTGTATGCTCTTAAAGAAACTGTAAAAGATTCTTTTTAGACTGAAAAGAATCTTGGTATATCTGTGGTTCAATTAAAATGAAAAATTAATTTGCAAGCAGACTGAGATGGCAATTTTATAACAGGGCCTCTATGCAGGGAACGTACATAGTGGAAAGGAAAGGAGGGAATTTAGGATTTAGCTCACGCCTTTTTTTCCAGTGATAGTTGTAAGCCCAAGTTACGTTCCCTGTTATTTGTAAACTTAAGACATGTTCTAAATGTCTGAGTAAAATTTTGTTGTATGTAAACCGCACTGATAAAAAATAGTGCGGTATATAAGAACTGTTAAATAAATAAATAAATAGTTCAAGGTGAGTTACAATCAGGTACAGCAGGTATTTTCTTATCTCTGGGGGGGGGGGGGGGGGGGCTTATAATCTGTTTGTATCTGAGGCAAAGGAGGGTTAAGTGACTTGCCCAAGATCACAAGGAACAGCACTGGGATTCAAACCTGACTTCCTTGGTTTTTCAGGCCACTGCTCTAAGCATTCAACTCTATTACACCTATTTTAAAAAGGAAAATATGTGCCTATAAACTTTTTATAAAATAAAGCCAGGAAAGTAGGCTTACCCATTCACATCTGCTCTGAGTCAGGTGTAACTGTGTACATGTATATGCTGGAAAAAACATGCACATATGTACATATTTTATAAATCTTAACACAAATTGATACTTTTAACCCACTAGGAATAGCCTAGTGATTAGAGCACTGGCTTGATAACCAAGAGACTCGTGTTCAGTTCCCATTGGCACTCCTTGTGGCCTTGGGGAAGTCATTTAACCCTCCATTGCCTTAAAAGAAAGGCCTGACAGTCTATTTCCAGTCACATTGTCAAGAAAACCCAGGAGCTGCTGGGTCACCAGGCGTCAGCATTGACTCGAAGGTACACATAGCAATGTTGAACCATATGGGCCTTTTACCCAATTTCTAGTTGATATTCCTTATCCTATGTTATAAGTTAACGGGTTATTGTTACTGTATCTTATACTTTGTACATTGAATTTGTGTTATTATGCAAGTTAGAGTTCGTTAATTTGTAAACTGCTTTGACTAACACATAAAACAATATATAAAAGTAGTTAAAGAAATAAATAAATAAAATAGGTGCATAAGTGGCAATCTCATTCCCATTCCACCTACTCACCATTCCCAGAAACACTATGAATGAAAGTAGGAGTAATTTTTATTTTATTTTATATTTATGAATTTTTAACAATAAATCAAACAAAAACTTGTACAGAAAGATACAACTTGCAGCAATATACAAAAGAAAATAAATAAAAAATGATGATAGCAAGAAATATCATTAGTCCTCCAAACTGGGGGAGTGGTACATACACAAAAACCAAGAGAAAGGAACCACTCCATTGGTATAATAAAGGAAACAACATTTTCAAAAATCAGATGAAGGTGGGGGTCCAGGAACCTACATACACATGAATGGGTAAGCAAGAACCTACTTAAGGAGGGAGAGAGATAGACACATGAGTGCTGATGAAGGAAGAAAGGTCTTCAGGTTGAAAAAACACATATTTCTGTGACTTATGTTTGCAGGGAAATCGTAGAACAAAAAAAGCTCCCAATTGCATTACACCTGGTCTAAGTAATAGGAAAGATTTCCAACACTTCTGCATTTCCCTGGCAACATCCGGGAACATCAGCATTTTTCCCATGAAACAAATTGGCTCTTTTCTTATAATACAATTTAAGAAGCCATTCTCTATCAGAAGATAAGGTCAATGACACTAACAACGTGGAAACGGGCAGATCATCATCCTTGGGTGTTTGAAGTAAATCAGAGACATTGAGGAAATCCATTTCCAGGGTTCCAATAGATGTTTTACCCTCCTTTTTTCCCCGATGGTAAGTAGTACAACTTTTTGCAACAGGTGGTATTAACTCAAGAGGAACCGATAGCACTTCCTGGAGATATTTCTTAAAATTCTAAAGAAGTCACCCCAGCAATCAATGGAAAGTTTAACAAAAGAATTTTAGAGTATTGGGCAACATGCTCCAGTGACTCAACCTTTGCCCGTAGGGCAGTATTATCTTTGACCAAAGAATAAGTCAATTCAGAAACCTGATTAAGTTTCTGATCTGAAGCAGTTAACTTTGCATTCATTTCCAACGTATCGTTAGGCAGCTTAAGTACAAATTCCTCAAGAGCAGAAATTTAGTAGATGAAAGAGCCAACTGCTGACCAACTACCTTAGATAGTTGTACAATCGCATCTCAGATACTGTCCAGCGTCACAGAAGCCAGACGTAAAATCTCTAAAGAAAATACAGGTGCAACGACCACAGAGTTATCCGAGGCCTCCTTCAACTCCACAGTGCTACTCACTCCTTGGGTGGTAATCCCTCACGATGAAGACTGTGTCACTCCAGGTGAAACAGCCAGGAAATCCCCCAGCTGAACTCCAGCTAGTTCTTCCAACAAGTCTTGCTCGAAAGCTGCCAAGGCACCCACTTCAGGAGAGCCTGCAGCCCCACTCAACAGAGAAAGCACCGCAGAGGCTGGTAGGACAGGAGGGATACGCCCATTCGGGGAGAGACATCCAGGGTGGAGGATGCCGAGAGTTCCTCCACCGGCGCCTCCAAGCCCTCTCGAATCTCCCGAATCTGATTCTCAGTGAGCCGAACGTAGCGATCCATAGGTCCCACACTTGCAACCGAGGGCTCCGCGGGGAAAGCCCTAGGTTTGCCTTTGCATTTAGGCATGTCGGCTCAGAACATCACCACCGCCGCCATCTTGCAGTTAGCCTGGGAGTAATTTTATAAATCAGTTTCCACGTGCAAAGCCAGTTTCACATACACAAAATGTCTGTTAAAAATTGTTTTTGCCGATATATCACAAAAGGGATATTTATATAACAGGTCTACTATGTATCTTTATAAAATACTAGAGACGAACCAGCAGAAATCATGGTATCTCCAGGAACAAGCAGGAATGAGTCTTCACATATGGGTACGTCGGTACCGACGGAGCCTGCACGGGAACGCTGCCCAGCTTCCAATCAGAAAGCTTTTGGCAGCATCCCTCGCGCCTGCGCGCTGACTTCCCGCCTTCTCCAGAGCCTCTCCTCAGTTTTCGTTTTTCCGCGGAGCCGGCAGGACGTCCTGACTAAATTCTGAGAAACTTTTTCTTCAGTTTTTTGCCTTAACTTGTTGGGCCTACCAGGCCTCTTCCTCATGGAGCCTTCTTTTCCTAAGAAGTGCATTTGATGTGGAAACACCTGTTTCCTTTTAGACTCCAATAGTTGGTGTCTCAATTGTGTGGGTCCTGACCCTTTTTCCCCTGACTTGTCAGGGGATACTTTGTGAGGAAACCTTCAGTTTTTAGAGTTTCCCTCGATACCGTTTTTTATTCGGCAGTGAGGGAACCCGGTTTCTCCTCTTCACAGGATCAGGTAACCCACAAACAGTCTGTTAAGACTAGTCAATGCTTGAGTGGTATGTCCCATGCCCAGCATGGTGACGGCTCCGGCCTTACCCTCAAGAATCCATTGGCATTACCCCTGCGGGAGTCTGTGGGCTCCAAAGCATTAAAGGGGTTTCAGGTTGTTTCCTGTGGCTTCACCCCTCACAGAACATACCTGAGCCATGTCCGGGGGTGGTATCCGCTTCGAGCGGTACCGATCCCCTGGCATCGGCACCGGTGTTGAGTGTTCCACTCTTCACCAGGGATCGTCATCGGGCATCCTCGGTACCTTCGGGACCGATCGATATGCCCTGAATTGACTTCCCTCGATCCCAGCCGTGCACGGTGCGGGTATCCGCTTCCAGCGGTACCGATTCCCCGGCATCGGCTTCGGTGTCGAGTGTTTCACTCTTCACCAGGAATCGTCCTCTAGCATCCTCGGCACTTTTGGGGCCGGGCGATACGATACCGATGGACATTTCCATATCTCAGCCATGCTCCGGGACAGTACCGGCTTTGATCGGTTCTGATACCCCGGCATCGGCACCGGTGTGGAATAACATTCTCCCGGGGAGAGGTTGTCATCGGGCATCCTCGGTACCTTCGGGACCGATCGATGTAACCCAGGCTGCTTTACCGGTATCGGCATCGCCGATACTACCACCGACGTCGGTACCCACGAGACATGCATCGATAGACTCGCTTCCTTCGATGCCAAGTCTTGAATCGATATCTAGTCTCGAGGACTGGGTACCGACGCGTCCCAGAACCGACTCCCGTCGTTTCCAGATAAGCAGTTCCGAGGATCCTAGCCATAACTCTCGCATGATCTCGGTACCATTGCAGCAGTTCCCGATGACAACTTCAACTGCTGGTCCTGTGTCAGTATCGATGTCGATGCCTGTTCTTGCAACCGATGCCTAGTTTGGAACCGATACCTGGGGTTGCTGATGCAGTACTCACTGCCTCTAAGTTACCATACCAGTATCCTTGTCCATCTACTAGGTTTCTCTCCTCACACCACGGTACGTCCTCTGGTGCTCAGCCTCTTTCTTTAGCCTTCCCAGGGAAGGTTCCCATAGGAGATCAGTCTTTTCAGGCTTTTCTCCGGATATGGCAACCTTTCTTAATATCTCTATCCCTGGTTGTGATGCTATTCCTGGCTCACCGGCACAAATGAAAATATGATGCTTCCTTTACATCCTGCTCTGCAGGATCTCCTTCTGAGGGTCTGGAATCACCCTTACGGCTTCCTCTACCTTCTACAGCCACTGAGGTTCGGTACCTGTGTGCCTCCCTCCCCAGGATTTCCAGAAGCCTCAACTTCCTCATCGTTCCCTTGTAGTGGAATCAGCACTGAGGAAGGTTAAGAGCAAGAAGAAGCATTCTTCTTATCCGCCAGGTCGTTCTTCAAGAACACTCGATGCGTTTGGTCGTCAGGCCTTCCAAACATCTATGCTGGCCTCCAGAATTCTTTCATATATTTTCCACATGAGTCCTCACACTCCAGGAGGTCACGGAGAGATTGCTCTTTTGACCCTTTTATGCCAGAGCCCAAGGCTACTAATTATTCCTTGCTACTCAGTCATAGCCGAAATATAGCTTGGTTCCTTTCTCGTGCTTCTATAGACTCTTTTGAGTCTGTTAGCAGATCCTCTGCTATTGCCATTGCAGCACGTCGCAGAGCCTGGCTCGAAGCTTCAGACTTGAGCAGATGGGCACAAACTATTGGCTCATTCTCCTTGTACAGGAGAAGGTCTCTTCAATAAGGAGGCTTTACGTCAGGTTGCTCAATGCTCCGCTGACTCTCCTTCCACTAAGGACCATTCTAAGCCACCTCCTTCTTCGCAAGGTAGGAAATGTCCTACCAAACCTTCTTTCCCTAGGAAAGAAAGTTTCATTCATCTCCTGCCCATCATTCGGCTGTACCTAAACAAGGGACACCTCAGCCTAGTCTGAAGTCCTCCACTCTGGCCAGTCTCAGCATTCCCAGCAACCATAGGGGCTGGGAATTATACTCTAACAGTTCACTTCTACCCATTAGAAGTTTATTCACTGTGCTTTTCTTTTTCAGTGTACTAAGCTGTCGGAAAAATTTTTGTTCAGGGACTACAGACTTCTCCCTTCTTACTCTCTAGAAGAGCAGTTGCAACTATCCCCTGATAGTTCTTTCCGAACTGAACATTTTTTCCTTCAGTTTACGTGCCCTATGGGTGCGTCACCCTCCAATTACTTGCTCTACCCTCTCAGCCGGGCTTTTTCCCTAACTGAGGGGTACCATACTGAAAGGCTTCTCTAGCAAGCTCGTTCCTCAGACAGGGAGAAGGGATATCTCCTCTCCTTTCTTGTCTGTTTTTCTTTCTTGGGCACAAGACAATCTCTCTGCTGTTTCCGTCAGCAGCTGTGCCTGCAGGAGTTACAGTGATTGTATTACTGGTACTTTTTACAAGTTCCAGTCCCTTGTTTCAAAATTTTGTCTAGCCTCAGTAGTGATTCCAAGCTACTCGTCAGCTATCTTGGATCCTCCTACTCTTTTAGGCTTTCTCACATTATTCTATCCATCTCCTCTCCTAGGATATGGCAACACACCTGACTTCAGTCAGGTTATCTCATATCTCTCCTGCACAATGCTCTCTGCAGTCCTTCAGAGAAGCTTTCTACTATGAGGGCCTTGCTATAGAGCATTGACCTTGTCTCTAAAGCTTCTCTATTAGTAGGGAAAAGCTTATAATCCCTTCCCATGCCTGTGAGGGTTCTCCACACCCTCAGGCCTGGGGTGTTAACATGAATATAAGTTCTTCTGCGTGAAAATCCAATGCTGATGTTTACGCATGCTACCTCTGGGTCCCTCCAGTAGGTCCCTCTGGTATCTTCTGCTGCTTTTCTGCACATCTGCCATGTCAGTGTTCTGTGGAACTCCCGCCTTGTTCCTTACAGATTCATATGATCATCTGTTCTCACGCAAACATCACGGTTATCTTGTTGGATTGCCTTCTTGCATCCCTCAATCCACGGAAATAGATTCTCTATACATATCCCCAAGTGGGTTCACCCTCTTGTAGAGGGAAGAATCTTTTTCTTTTATATTCCCCATGTACAATTATGGGGCTGGGTGGTAAGACATGTATCTTCAACTTGTTATCTTGTATGTAGCATCTCCATATATGTCTACATACCTATATCATTACTCTGGTGTGCAAAACCATGCCCCACAAATGTATATATATTCGGTATATCATATCTCTCTATATATATATTTTGATACATTTCTCCACCCATATCCTAATATACACATATGGACATATGTATATATAATATTCCATCCACATATAGATATATCTGTCTATATATGTGTCCTGTTGGGGGGCTTCTTAAAGGTTGATATGTCTTACACACTATCACCCTTACTGTCTATACTAACTGTTTTACCTTCTAGAGGTTTTAGACAGTCTATCGCCCTACTTGCATATCATATTACGATGCAGAAACTGTCATGCACCTATAACTACTGTGGTGCTGACATCTTCCATTTTTTCTTTAAGTCCTTGCAGCATCAAGCTTCACTATTTTTCCTACCTCTCGCCAGCTAGGAAAAATAGTGTACATCTTTATCTTTGAGTACACAGCTGTTCTCCTTGGTAATAGGGGTTTTTCCAGTCCCCCTCTTCCCGCCAGGACTGGGCTAGTTCTCCACCACTCCGTCAGTCTTCTTCCTTTAGTCCTCAATGTTAATGACTTTATGCCTAAAGGAGTTTTCAGCTTTTTCCCATAAAGCTTCCATTGAAGACCTGACGTCTAATCCTACCCAGTTGACACCTGGATCGTCTGCTACCTCCAGGTCTGGACCTTCATCCTCCACTGCTGGGAGGTCACCTTGAAGATTCCGCCACTGCTTATCCATTAGACTCCATCATGCTCTCTACTTCCTACAATTCAGTAGGTAAGCTGCATATTTTACGTGTACATTAAAGGTGTTTTAATGCTACTCATCATATATACCAAGGACTCCTGTAGTCTGTAGGCCCTGTAGTCCTTGTCTATGCTGTTTCTTTCCTCACAGCTTCCTTTATTGTCAACTCCTACCCTCCATCCCACTTTGGATGCCGGGGATTCCTGGAGACAAAATGCACCCCTGGTCCAGGCTCCTGCATTTTTATGGGATCTCCCCCTGGCATCTCCAGCTAGGGAATCCCCATATGTGAAGACTCATTCCTGCTTGTTTCCTGGAGATAGCACAGTTTACTTACCTGTAACAGGTGATCTCTGGAACAGCAGGAATTAGTCTTCACAACCCTCCCACCTCCCCTAGGATTTGCATCTCTTATCTTCTTCTTCCTTTCCTCTCCTCGCCTTTGTGCTCAGCTTTGAAACTCAACTGAAGA